>JAZHYW010004993.1:0-86762 GCA_037355805.1 Ixodes ricinus
GGGGATCGGTGGCCGAGTGGGCCAAAGCGCACACCCAGCTCGACGCGCGTGGAGCGAAAGCTCGCGCTGCAGAACTCAGGGATCCTGGGTTCGAGCCCCACCCCTGCCCGTTTCGATCTGGATGAGCATCGTACCGGCGTGCGGTCGTGTATCACTACTGCGTGGTGCACGTTAAAGACCCCAGGCTAGCGGTTGTACCGCACTGGCTAAATTGCTCATCTACAGCGAGTGACTCGTCGCAACTTTAAATGGCTGACCAACTACACGCTGTATAAATATCCCCACAACCCCAATTTTTTTTCTATGCGAGAATGTCAGGCTGATATAGGGACATGCGGTTCGACGGTTGCGACGGGCTTTCGCAATAAATCTTACCAAGGAATCAATTGTTGATTGACGTGTCAATATTCTGTCAATGAAAAATTCTTCTGCAGGAATGCACCCTCAGTAGACTCAATCTTCCAAGACACCAATGGAAGCGGACGTCTAGTAAACTGCTTCGCGATTTACGGTATTTACCTCGCCATTATAATGACGACTGAAAAGTGACGTAACGAAATATTGTGTTTCACGGGATCCGGAAGATGTTATAAAGGTTGTTACATTATAGTTCCCGGAAAGCAAACGGCCGTTGCAATACTTTCCGAAGTACCGACACACATTATGTTGTAAGTACAGCTTAGGAGGAATATGATGAAAAGCATCAGTATAAATAGGAAGACGTTTATTAGCCATGAAGACACTATGATTGAGCGGCGTTTAGTGATGGCAAGTGATGAGCGTTCGGGAATTTATAAGTTCACATGATTGCTAACTATAGACATGCGGACAATAAAGACCTGTTTTGTCGGGAGATGGAGTTGCGGTGATGACCTGATATCGGACGACTCGTGGCAGACGTACAAGCAAGTTTCGTCTCAGCGAATGGTAAGCGTCAAGTGTCAAGCACAGCACGTCGCTACGGACGTTGTTGACGTTTCGAGCACTTACCGCTTTCGACAAAAGTGTTGGCACCTGGGCTAACTTTGCGGAAAGACTCGAAGTTTTCCTCGAGTCCAGCGCCATTATGAACAGTAACTGAAAACGATCCACTATTCTGTCGGTGGGTGCATGGTGAAACGTATCCGCATCTGCGGAGTTATGGTCGATGCGTACTCTAAGTGGTTGGAAGTTTACACGATGCCTGCCACGACGTACAAACGCGTCATTGACGTTCTACTCACTCGTTTCGCTACTTTTGCCCTACCGAAAATACTTTTCTCTGATAACGCGCCGAATCTCGTTTAAAAAATAAATAAACAAGTTTCTAAAAAACAAAACAAAAAAAAACAAAAAACGGCATCAGGCATTACATTAGTTAACCATACCATCCTGCAACTAACGGGCAAGCAGAACAGATGGTGTGCGAAACGAAGAAAGCCCTCTTGAAGCTTACGGAAGAAGCAGTTCAGTGAAGAATCGTCAAGTTCTTGTTCCGGCATCCACATTACGGTCTCATCTTCCACAAGAAAAACACCAACCGAAGCAACGTTCGGCGGACGAAGAGCCACACCCCTCGATCTCATGACACTATGGCCTACGAACGAAGATCGAGAGATTCCCAGATCGGGAGTAATGGCAGTTTATTCGATCGGACAACTCGTCTACGTGAGGAATTTCAGCGGAAGTCCGGCCTTTCATGTAAAACTTGAGTAGAAAAGGCTCTATGTTGTTTGGCCAGATGGTGTCATCCCTCTGAAGACGTTGGATATCAATGCCCTTGAGTGTAAATATAACGAAATCACAAAAATCTCTTTGTGTATTGTGTAACTGCCCTTGTATTTGGTAGTAGAATCTATGGTGGTGATTTGGACCTTTCACACCAGGCTCTTTTTTATTTTTCGCCTCATACTCTTTTGCGGTTTCAGTAGGCTTCAAGAATCTTTTGGAACGGGGACGCTTCACTTCAACAAGGCCATTTGTTCCAAGCCGTCCATCAGGGGATGCTGCTAGAAATCCGTCCTTTATATTATTGAATAAGCCGCACTTTTGCACAGTGCAGTTTTTCTGTTCCACGTACAGTTGTAAAGCATCATCCTCATTGATTCTACCATATTATGTTGCGGGTGAAGAAAAGTCTTTGGGTAGACGATACTTGAAACAAGTCTGGCACTGTACGTTGTGGTTCGACACCCACTAATGTCGTCATCCTTATAGAGCCTCATCAATTAATCATTACCTCGTCACCTCATATTGCTCTTCGTCAACAGAAAGTACAATAGGTTACCGCCACATTACAGTCCAAGAATTGAAAAAAATGAAGTCGTGCAGTCCTTCATTATGATTATTTTTTATATAATGTTACTACGTTACATTACCTCAAGACAATCGACGTCCATCGTCGATCTTCAAATATACCTGTATATAAATTAGACGCACAATCACAAAAAACACAGCGTGCCGCCTCTTTTCTTTGGATCGTCTTTTTGAAATCAGCGCAAGCTCGCGTGTTCTCTCTTCTGAGACGGTTAGAACGGTCGCACATAAAACCCGCGTTTCTCCTACCCGGCCGCTTCCTTCTCTCATTATGTGTAGTTGGTTATAACTAAATAAGCTATAATAATGGTGTATTATTCATATTTAGATTCAGTTTCAGTCATGGGAAAGGAGGTTCGCGGGCACTAGTGCCACTAGCGGGAACAATGAGGAAGAGGCAGGTGTCAAAAGGTAGTGGCTTGTGGAACCCACGGGGCTTACGTCATGGCCCCTTCAGGTATTACAAGATCCTTGAACAAGGGCATGAATAGTGTCATTAAATAAGCTACGCTTCAGAATAACGACACTTGGCCATATCGTGGCGTAAAATCATGGTTGCCAGTGATCTGAAGCTTTATCTAAAATCACAGGAAACTCTTTTCTGTCCTCCACAAATGTTTAAACAGTCCGCGACAGAGCAAAGCAATATTGCATCAGCTTCCTAACACCAGATAAAATGCTGAGGAAGTCGCACTTTTGAATCACGACGATCGGCAGTTGCGTTTGCTCTGCACTAGACCCGAAATGGCGGCTCCCACAACAATGTTGGGGAACGGAGTGCCGATACTCCAAGCGCAGCTCACTTAGTGGCTCTAGGCATGAAGTGAACTCGGGTGTATTCTTTTCCTTTTCGTCTTTATTGTTTATTGATTTCAATCATATCGAATAATCAACACAATATATCACACTACGCTTGTGTAATTATTTATCTTAGATTTATTAACCTGACCCAGTACTTAAACCATTTATTTGTCGATAGTAAATCTTCCAATATATTTTCTAAATGTGAAGGCAAAAATACACGGACACTGATGATGATACAAACGCCAACGCCGCCCTCGAAAATTTCTTGAACTTTAGAAATCAGCAGTTTGTCTGCCATCCGGCAGGTAGCGCAATAAAACACCCAAAAAGTTTTAATTGTTTTTAAAACTAACTAAGCTCTACACCTATCAAGAAACCAAAGCAAGATCATTGTGAAAGTCTAATACATCGCAATGTTTATCTATGCCATACAATAAATATTATTAGATGCCAATAAATCAGTTTCATGTCCATAAAAGCACATCTAAAGAACCGGCAATTATGTTTGTGTCCATCCTCAAACAAAAATTAGAGATGTTTACTGAAAACAAAAGCTGCTATTTTGTATATCAGATATTAACCCTTCTTTATGACAACATGATTACCCATCGAATAGTATAAATATAGACAAATGTAATTTTTTGTGTCTAAGAAGGATGCAATTTTGCCTGAACTTTATGAATTTTTTAGAGAAACCAAATGCGAAATTGCGAAAAAGGGCTTCGCTATGCAAAATAGCACATATTTAATTGTCTCTGCATAAGAGGTTGATCAATTGTGTTGACAACCCATACCGGTGCATTCGTACTACCAAACGATGTTAGTCTGATTTTACCATTTTCATTGGTTTTTACGCGAGTCTTACAGCAAAAGTTATACGTCAATCCTAATTAAATTTAACACACGTTTGTAGGTTTTATATATCAATAGCTATAAGAAGTTTCAGAAACAAATATGCCACAGTTGTCCAGAAAATAGATCGTGAATATGCTTCCGTAAAGCCAATTTTCCAATAGGTCAATTTCCGAAACTAAAAAGAAAATGAAAAAAAGGGCCACGCTGTGCAAAGAAAACACTCTTTATCTACAAACCATGAAATTTTGGAGCAAATGTTTCTAACGGTAAACTCTCCCCATTTGTACTACCAAACCATGTATGAACAAAAACACCAATATTTGCAGATCCTCCCCGATCTCGCTTTTTGATTCAGAAATATATATCATATATCCAAATGAGGCCCATTGCCTATTCTATAAGGTGACATAAGTTAAATATTTTTAGGTAGTGACTAAGCGTCAGAATCGCGCTGCAAACAAGGGCACATATTGTCATTTTTCATGGCCGCCGTGGGACCGCAGCCTTAAGGTAGGTTTCGATGCTACCTAGAGATTTTTCTGAGACTCGAGTACCTAGGTTTTTGGATGTCATTACGACCAATACATCGTTTACCCGGATCGTTCACTTTGTCCTTCAGAACCGACGAACTCTTGCACCACAACGAAGACGACTGCCTTCCAATGTCACGGCGCCGTTTCCGGAACCGGCAGAACGCAATGCAGGTGTTCCACGACTGCGAATTTATTGCGCGCTAGTGCTTTACGAAAGCGACAATGGAGGAGTGCGAAAACAGTCGTTATTTGCCGGCTCCTGTTGATTGAGCTGCAGTCCATCTTTCTAGGAAATCACTGGTTCGAGGTTTTGGGGTAGAAATCGCGCGTGCACAACACGAGCGCTGGCACAAACTGTTCGATTTACTGCACCTGCTGCATCGGCAAAGCTTACCGATTCCTGAAGCGGTGCGTACGCGGTTGCGAACGCTTGAGCGCACTTGCACGCGCCTTGATGTCATCGAATGCACGGCTTCAAGCGGCACGCTGTACTTCCGGTCGTATCTCGTTACACACACCGGAAGTCAACTGCACTACACTTTTCTACACCGGTGCAGAAGGTGCAGGTAAATTGGACGAAGCTCATCTCGCTTGAAAGCCTGCCATGGTCGCTCGTGAATCCATGGAACGCGAACATGTGTTTTCATACCAGAACCGTCTGCAACCATGATTTCTAAAGAAGTGGGTTCTACGGCGCTGGGAGATTCAGGGTCACGGTAAGCCGACGATCTGGCAAATCTGTTGCAACCCACAGTGTGCCGGGTCGTTGGGCAAGTGTCCCGGTCCATGGCCAGCACGTTGTGCCACCGTCTTGTCAACTTCCCGAGGAGCGGGGCGGACTGGATCTTGCAATGTTACACCTTTGTGAACTCAACTTATGCAGTAAAATGTAGTGTTTGACACTCCATGAGCGAAACGTGCCAAAGCTGTGAATTCGCATTTTTGATGAAGGCCCAATCAAGAAGTAGCGTTGGACCGCTCTAGGGGTACCAGTCATGCATCAGTAAACGTATTTCCAGTCAAGGTTATGAGGGCTTTCTTCGAGTTACGATCGCGAGACACCGGGATATCCCTGCTTCAAGCATGGCAACCACTAAAGGAGTACCTCTGCAGGCGACATACGAATCATAGATGTCCTGGTGGCTCGCAGTTAAGAAAATGCAGTCCAACTCTGCTGTTTGCAAACCTCATTTTTGTCGGGCTGTGTATCTTTATGACGCAACGAAAACATGTTAGAGCAGTTTAATGGTTTCATCAGTCGCAGTTATTCTACGAACATCCATAAGCCTTCGAGCCCACAAGCACATAGGAGGTAAATAAAATTTCAAGCTCGAAGTAAATGAGCATCTTGAATATGTGGGTTCCACAGGCACTGACTCTTTTAGCGACAGAGTATAGCCACTAAATGAGCTACGCTTAGAGTATCGGCACTCCTTTCCCCGATCTGCTACTGGGCGCCGCCATCATGGTGCTTAGTGCAGAGCAGACGAAACTTTCGATCGTCACAATTAAAGTATGCGACTTGCTCAGCTTTGCATACCGTGTTATGAAGCTCAGGTGATATCGTTCCGCTCTGTCGCGAACTGTTTAAACATTTGAGGAGGACGGAAAAGCGTTTCCTGTGATTTAAGATAAAGCTTCAGATAAAGCTTCAGATGACTGGCAACCATGATTTTAAGCACCAAGATATCTGGAATACCGTTACTCTAAAGCGTAGCTTATTTAATGTCTCCATACCAGATGACTACAGATTCACGCCCACACAGTACAAGGTGTCCCCCAAAATGTACAGTGGTTTTTGTTTGTTTGTTTTTACCGTAAAAAATAAACTATGTATTGCCGAATGTTCACTCTCCGCCCCATTTGAGAGGTGGAGGTCCGACCCAAGTTCCAAAGTTTCAGCACTAACCGTGAGATTATTAAAAAGTTATCTGATTTTCTGAACATTTTAATGTGAAAAATGGCGGCCGACAGAGCTCGTGAATACATGGAGCTCTATGGCGCCAGCGAAAGACTTCTTTCACTGACTGTAAGGCACTGCCAGTCAAGCCCCTGTGGCTTTGGCAGGTCTGACTTCACATGCGTTTCGTTCCCTTGCAATAAAATATTATTATTACTACTTATTATTATTATTATTATTATTATCTTTATTATTATTGTGATTATTAGTATTCTTCCTTTTATTATTATTATAGTAACAAGCAAAAATAAGTTGCACTTTCCCATTGATAATTTCAGGAAATAACGTATACCTTTTTAATGAGGCAACGGTCAATGCTGAAACTGTGGCATCTGGTTCGGATCTCTATCGCTACAGTTTGGCGGACAACGAGAGTTCGGCAATGCATGGGTATTTTTTATTTTTGTTTTTGTGCTAAAAAAGACTAGCATTTTTTTTTTTTTGGGGGGGGGGGGAGGAGAGAGAGGGGGGGACACGCTGTACGTGAAATATGGGAGCCGTCGGGGAGTGGTATGTATGTATGGAAAACGTTTATTGGAAAAAAGTACAACTGGCAGTTACCCTAATGTAGGCCAGAGGGGGCAGGGATGTTGGGCTATCGGGGCAGAATCGGGGAGTGGGCACCAGTACTGGCTATGTTTTTATTTAAGGATGGATTTCGGAGGATTCCAATAAGTTATAAACGTATAAATTGGAACAGAACTCACCTCTCCTAAACGACCAGTATGCGAAATGATTAATGCGCAGTCGTATTCGGGAAGATATACTGACCGCTTTTATTTGCCAATCACTGACAGACTGGAAAGCGCTTGTGCTTGTTTTAACGATAAAATATCCAGAGCGTTCACGCTGGCTACAGAAGAGCTTGAAATCCACCAATTCAATGCTTGTAAAGCACATTCTTTTAAAGAAAACGAACGCATATATTCATATTTTGCACCAACATTATTTTGAAGACGAAACGTGTAGGTATAATGTCGTTTCCAGACATCCACGGGTACGCTGGGGTGGAGTACGAAATCTCGAAAAATTCCTCTTTGGACGAATTTCTCGAGATTTCTTTCCTCGGATCTGCGTAGAAGTGCCTGTGAAGCCAGATGCCTCTTGAGTCGAGGTGTGCATTTTTCCTCCACTCCACTGAGTGGAGGTGGAGTTAGAGTCGAATAGTGTTTAAGGAAACGGCCGTTAGTCTGGGCTGCATTAGGGAAACTTTCAAAGCATTTCCTTTTTTAAGGTGCATGTTTAATAAAGATTGAGAGGAGAGTCACAAAGCTATTCGCGACTCCAGCGACCTATAGGGGACGCCACTATCGGGCAAATATGGCGGTCGAATCCAGGTCGTGCCGTGCCATGTGCCAGCTCAACGCACAACGCTGGGGCATCAGCGAGCGGGAATTGGACTCCAAATGGTTCGCCCCGCTTTTTATTCTCCACGTTTCGAACCTCCGGCGATGTGTTGGGGTAAGCGAGCTTCCAGAGGCTTGACTTTCTTCGAGGAAACGAGGAAAGGACTGCCCACTGCCCTTCCACTGTGCTGATGAACGTTGAGAAACGCAGAATGTCTGGCTCACGCGGTTCCATAGGTCGCGTGCAGAGCAACCTGGGTCACAAGGCGATACTACGGTTACGACACAGACACCGGTAGAACTGTTCTGTCGCGCAATCCACCGACAACATGCAAACACGGAAGCCAGAAGAGACGAGCAGAAATCGCGAAAGGACCTGGTCCGGCCAGTTCAGTGTTTTCCCGCTAGGTGTCGTTCGTTTTGCTGGAGTCGCGAATACGGTGTGCATGTTTGTTTGCTCCTTCAGCACCTGCGTTTGTTTACCGCCTGAGCGAGCTCACAGTGCCTTCGTTTCCGCAGACCTCAACCAATGAAAACGCGCGCTTGACTGTCTCGTCATCCCGCGTGCCCTGCGCGTTGTCTACGTTGCTCTTTTACTGGTGTGGTCCCTCTTGCGTTCCAGTGCGCGAGAGACGCTTTCTGAAACACTCTCTCGCAGTATAGGCGATTCTTTTAATAGGCTATACATCTTCGCTTTCATAGACCGAACTACAAAAGGAAAGAACATGTTTGCATCGTTATGCTCTTCAGCATTCGTCGAGTGCTTTTCTAGCTTACCGGACAACCCACGCACAAGAGCAAAGCATTTGAAGGGGATTTCACCGCACCAGCGCTTGGGCTAAGAAAAATACAGCTCAACGAAAGAGGCCCATGCTTGCTCGCCCTTGTAGCCTTCGTTACAAGGGCGAGACAGCATCGCCGTGTAAGTGATGGTTGTAGAATAATAAAATCATACTTTGTTCTACCATAACAGCAGGCTACGGTTGAACATTCTCCATTAGGAAAAGGCGTGAGGCAACACGTGCTTCCACTGTCTCCCGTGTTTCTTCCAGTCGTCGCACTCATCTTTCCGCGACCCCAACGAATGCCCTCACAGATGGTAGGGAACACACATCAATCTCAAGAATCCCTCAACAGATACGGATGCGCGACGCGCTCGGAACACCACTAATCGCTGGGTTTGCTTTGATCTGCACAACGAATGAGCAGGGTGATCGGCATCCTGCTCCAAAAGAAAGGGAGTGCACGCCCTTTTGCAACTCAGACTGCATAATCACTGGAGCTCCATCTCCATCCTTGCCCGTTTCGATCTGTATGAGAATCGTACCGGCGTACGGCCATGTATTACTATTGTGTGATGTAGTCCGTTAAAACCCGCAGGCTAGCCGTTCTACTGCACTGGCATAATCTCTCATCTACAGCGATAACACCAGACGCCCATTGGGAGTGAATAACTTCCCGCTGCTGCTATTTTTTCTCAGTTACATGACTAATTAAAGGAAAATCGATTAGAACAATTTTGACTGCACGGCGGGGTTGCATACACGGATGAACTTTTGAGGGTAACGTAGAAATTCATAGTGCAACAAAACATCTTCAGCTCCTAGCTTAAAATAAATCGTACTACTCAAAGTTATATCATATACTTTAATATATTTCACGTTGATTGTATGAATAAAATTGCAAGGGAAATCGTTTCTAAATACTGTCGTCTATTAGTTGAGCATTAAAAAAAAATCGGTTCTCAAAGCCACAATAAGCACGGGTTTTTGTCGGCTCGTTGATGCGTGGCACTACCACTCACGTACAATTACGTCTCACACTTCTCGATTAGAGTAACTGAAGTGTGAAAATAGGCGTACTACAAAGGCGCAGTTGCCACATCTTCGAGCTCAGATGGTTGTTAAGTGTCGTGCAGACCGTCTAACTTTAAAAAAAAAGTCTAAGAATGTGAGTTCATGTCTTATGACCGGAAATCAATCAGATGGAGCTAGGGCAGGGGGAGCAGTACAAAACAATCTTTTATGGTAATCCATGCTTGCTAAGATGGTCTAAACCGACTTCTGATTTTCGATCATGCTTCAAATCCATTCCTTCTAAACAAATAATCCCACTCTATTTTTTTCATCTATCTTAAATTAAAAGGGAAAGAATATTTAAATCGGGATTTTCTTAATAAATGTGCCTTTCCCTCTTAAAAAAAAAAAAACTTGCCTCTTAAAAATCTTTGCCTTTTCAAATAATTATGTTACAAAACTTACATATACAAATCTTATTTTTGTTCTTACAATTGCTCATAACTTAAATGAAACAAAAATTGGAGAGAATCGCTAGCCTGATATCAGAGCTGCTCGATCAAAATATTTCGAGAAAAGTGCTTAGCTGACTGGCTAGCTCTGACGGTGAAACGGCAGATATAGGAAGAATAACGAAAACAAAAGGTTAGAAAACAAGTAAAAAAACGGAATGAGAAGCGGCCCTTATATTGAACAGAGTTATTAGGCTGCGAAAAGTTACAAGGTACTTAGTAACCAACGCCGCATTTATATCGCGGATTCATATTGCTGGAGTTGTGGCAGCCGAAGACCCGCGGAAAATGCTGGCTGTGGCGCAGCGGCTCATTGCAGCTGTGTTCCACCGCCAGGGATGGACGTCCCATGCAGAACGGGTAGCAGAAGGCCAGGTAGAACAGCTCTTCATTGGTGTAGTCACTTAGGGCTCTCGCAGGACCCCGTCGAAGACCGGCTGTAGTACTCTTCGCCGATTCGACACCAAAGGCCTTCCAAAGAAACGTCAGAGACACGGCGCGTTGGTACGCCAGCGTCCGCGTCGGGTTCGGGCCGAGGCGGCTGTAGCAACGTGACACGTTCCTGTGCTTCGTTCCGCGGTGGAGGTTTCTGTCGAGGGACAGGGACTCGTTGAAGAAGCGAAACATGCCCACGGCGATGAAGGACCCTAGGGCTGCGTAGTTGACGCTCCTAGCTACACGGTGGTCGAACAAGGGCAGCATGGTGGAGTACGGCTGGAGTTTCGTGTTTCTTTCCACGAGCGAGTAGTAGCTCTCGGGTGAATAGAGGGTGCTTATAATCGCAGATGCGACTTTGAGACGGCTCTCGGGACTCATGTTTCTCCGGGCTCGTTCGGACCTATGCCAGTTTTGGGCGAAAGACAAGGTCATGTCGTCGAAGCCCGAGAATAAAGAAGTCAGCGACGCTTCGTCTTTCATGCGGTTCACGTCGTCCTTTATCAGATTGTCAAACTGGAATACATCGACAGTCTTATTCCGGTGGTCTGTCAGCGAATCGTTCGCTATGGAGTGCATCATGCTGATGAATAGGTGGTTTATAATCTCGTCAACCATCTCCTTGGTCTGTTCGTCAAAGACTTCGGTCTCGTACCTTGAGTAGACGGCCAAGCCCATGACCTCGTTCGGTTAAGGTAAGGCAGAACATAGGCATGTAATGGTTCGCTTCCTCCAAGCTGCCGTGAAATTGGATGGCGAGGTTCTGCGACATAAAAGGAGCGAGTTGCTGGGCCACCATCCAGCCGACGTAGAAGTGCAGCCTGCCCTCTCCGATCTCGGAGAGTAAGTCGCTGACGGCACGTAGGAAGGCCACGTCAATAAGGCGGATGCGGAAAGCTCTGTTCGGCGGATCCATTCGAACCCTGCGAAAGGCCTCCGACCACCGACGAGGCGGGATGGACGGAGTCACGTTCAGCAGCGCATCCAGGCTGGCATGCTGGTCCCTCAACACGTGTCTTACGTCAATAAGACGCAAAAACACGTAATTTTCAGTCTGGAGGAATTCCGCGTACTCGACGGGCTCCCGTAACGTTATCGTCGTTGAGCACGAAGAACGCCCGGAAGGCAGCATAGTAGTTGAAGTAGGCCGCCCCTGCCTGAACCCTCCTAGCTCGGAGAAAAGCCAAAAGGGATGTTCTCGTCAAATTAACGGTCGTGATATTGTCGATATCACCCGCGCTTGTGGCGATGTTCAGAAAGGAGCGCACGTTCAGGGCGGCATTCATCTGTGCCAGTGAGAAAAGAAAATCAGGTCGCTCGGACATGGAGGGCCAAACGACGCCGGCGTCCCTCATAATCCGCCTGAACTCCAGGAACTGCCCGTTCCCCTGCTGAGTCGGGGCGTCAATGCAGGACTGGTAATACTTGGCCGCTTTCTCGAAAGGGCTCTGGCCAGAAGCAGGAACAACTACCTTTACAAGAGTTCGGATCACACGGTCAGCAAAATGTCGCATATGGTCAGCCAAGACGGACCCCGAGGTGTTCGCGTAGCCCCTGCACACAAAGCGGTAGAAGTTCCAACAGGGACTGTCGGTCTTCGATAGGCTGCGGGCGAGCATCGCGGAGTAGGACCTGCAGGCGGGGTTGTCACAGCCCTTGTACTGGAGAGGCTGGGGATGGGCGAGCCACCCATACGTGCGCAGAAGTGATGCGACAGGCCGACGGCTCCGAAAACGATGCCGCACACGACCGCGACAAGAGCGCATGTTTCAACGCCGAGCTTTTGCTTCGTGGGAGGGGTGAGAGGTACGGACATCCAGTTGGCAACAGCGGACGAGGCCATCTTATGCCGTCGGCGGCTTCCTCCGCTGCAAATTGTGTTACACAAAATGAGGATTGGAGTTTCCGACAAGCATGCATACTCTATGTATAAAGCTATAAATAGCTTGCAAGTATCGCCATTGCTGGGTACTGACGGTTATTTCTACTTACTGGTTGCTTGGAACTACAACTTCTTTGGTGTAAAACTAACATGGCAAACCGAACGTTCGTGGCGCATAAAATACAGGCTTGGCCGTGATTGACTTTACATGCAAGCTAAGCGTAGTCAATATAAACACTTTACTTATATAAATGTCGGGTAGCAGCGCAAGCGGCACTTTAACTCGTGCTAAGCGCCTGTCAAAAGTAATAGTAAAATAAAAATAATAAAAAAAACATCGGTTAGCAACACCAGCAATTGTCCACTGCATAAGTCAATGAATGACGCTATTTGTTTGTATTTTCGTCGACACTTTGTCTTGACTTGAATTATTTAGCGATGATGCAAAAGTGCTGCAGAGTTAAGACGACCAGTCCACGCCAAGTATATATCAATTAGTGCATCCACTGATAAGTTCTCTGAATATAGCTAAAGCTCAAGTTGGAGGCGAACACTGACGAGGCGTCTGTGGCTACGTTTACATGGATGCGACTGCAGCGCATCGGATCCAGTTAACGAATCGAATTGGTCCATGTAAACAACTCGGATCGGATCGAATCGGATCCGATCCGATCCGCTGGGACGGGGTGGTTTGAGTTGGTCAATCCGAATCGAGACTCTCCATGTATACGCTAGCAGATCGAGTCGAGTGCTCGAGCGAGGGATTACGGGAGCTTTGCTCCCGTAATCCCTCGCTTTCTGAAGGCAAACCGGACACCTCGGAAACAATCTGAAGGTCACGAAGTTCGCGTTGTGATCCTTCGACACGAGGTGCCGCTAGTGGTCGATCCGAATCCATGTAAACGTAGTGGTTGAAGTGGATCCGATTCGCTAACTGGATTCGATGCGTTGCTGTCGCATCCATGTAAACGTAGCCTGTGTTAAATCCGTGCGAAGGATTACAGCACAGCTGTCACGACGTCGCAATGAAATGCAGGAACCAAACGCCTTCCACTTGCTCATTTCTGACCCCTTTTCCGCATTACTCGCCTTTACCACGACGACAGGGACTAACGCACAGACCATTACAATGACCAACATGATCGGAATGAATTTTCAGTAGGATCCATTCGTGTGCCTGCACGGGCGTAGCATTCGCAACTTTCACGACCTATAGAGGGCGCAGTGGTGCCTATCAAAATGGCTGTCATCTGGATGATCGTCGTAGAACAGCGGTACGAGGCTGGGTCTGCGATGCGTAAGTAATTTTAGTTTTGCTATATACGAGCAGCATTAGAACCTTACGTGATTTTTTCACGCCAGGAAGGTGTAGGCAAGCCCATTTATTATGAGGCCAATCATCCAGGAGCTAGGGTGCGCGATTCTCACAACGCGGTACCACCATCGCTGAAAGTTGCGAATTATTTTGTGAACAAACAACTGACTCTGTAATCAAACATGAAACGTGACGATTTGGTTGTTCTTCAACCGCCACGTTCGCGCCTAAGTGTGATCTTCTGAACCGTAAGGAAAGAAGTTAACTAGGCATTTGTGATTGCGATTTTGGTACCACAATTCAAAGCCTGGGACAAAGTTGGAACTGCCCTGAGTCGTTGCACACGGCAACAGTCCGTAATGCTCCGGTCGCTAAGTATGACATTATGAGAACGCCAATGCAATAGCACTCACCGACGGCTGAAAACAACGATGTATCCAGTATAATCCGGGTGCCGGGCTGACCTTTATACAAACGAAGCGCCTGAGAACGTCGTGAAAGAGCTGCCAGGAATGTGGTCACGAGATCTGAAACCGCTGCTGATGATCAAAAACATGCTCGACAAAAGAAAAAAAAAAACGAAAACTCACTGGGATACATTCATACACCTTCGTATACACTCGTATTTATAGAGTCACTACTAATGCAATTTCTACAGATATTAAAAAAGCTATTCTACTGCCCGATATTATTTTATACTTTTTGTTTCATTGTCATGTGCCGGCATTGTGGTGTGACAAACGATGTCAGCAGAGCCGTATATGTAGAGAGTTTGGCCATTCGTTGGGAAGTATAGGAGACAAATAAGTAGGCGCCATTGGCCGAAAGCGGGCTGCGCGTCTTCCAGGGCGTCTTCAGAAATTCGAATGTGGCCAACCAGAAGCCGGAAATAATACCCTGGCGGTGGTCGCGAGAAACAAACCTGATAACCGCATCGGAGTTAACTATCGGTGACTGAAAATATGGTACACGTGATGTTTCAATCACGCTCATCCAAAAGGATGGTGGAAGAGTGCGACTAGCGGAACGATAGACATAATCCGTACGCCAAGCGCCGAGGGCCGGGAATCTGCCGTCCGAGCGGTCACACACTGTCCGAGCAAAACAGAGTTGAGCGGCGCATTCGTTTCTTACATCTTTCTGTATGATCATGATCATAACAACGCGTGCACCCCATTTTCAACCACGAAGAGTTACTACACTTCACTCTTACGCGCTTATTAAAACCATATACGAATATATACCTTTGATCAGAACTGTTTCAGGCTACCAGCGCTAGGTGATTCTTTTCGGCTTCTGGTTGGTCAACAGAGCATGCCGAGCCCTCTTTCCGAGTCTGGCGCACGCCCTGGCTCTGTCCGCGCCTCCCGTTGACCAAACTCTCTCTATACACGGCTCTGGATGTCAGCAGCCTGAGATAGACAGAAGTCCAGGCATCATAATGAGGGATTAACCACAAATGGTGAATTCACCTATTCTTTACATGCTGAACTTTCCAATTCAGTATACACTTCTCGCTTTCCGGGAGAGTAGAAGTTGCCCCTCGACCACGCACGCTATGTGCTATGCCATGCTACAGTATAGCCATGCTTTGACAGTGCGTGTGCCGAAGCGTTATTGAGGGTAGTAAGTGAACTTCAATCAGGGTGTAAGATAGACAGGTGGGGAAACGAGAGCCAAATGAGCGACCGGATTGTGTCCCCCTCGGTTTTCTCTTTTTCTGTGGCGCCATCTATGTGGAGCACCGCGAACTCTCACTCCGGGTGGGCGACCAGTGGCGACCGGCTAAACTGACGGAGATTTCTCGTGGATTTTCAATGAAAGACTGTTGTGCTCTCGGTTTATTTTGTGCACTCTTCCATAGAGTTCCATGCAGATCCGATTCCAATTTTTTGCCCTCGTCGCAGCGCCATCTGTCGCAAATCGGGGGTACCCGCAAGCAGACGAGTACACAATCCGGTCACGGCGCTGCGGTAGGCTTCTATGTAGGGTGCCTACATGTCTGTCTGTCTCAGGGTGAAGACATCCATTGTTGCACTGAATCTGCCAGCGCGTGACGCTTCTCGCGCACTCGGTGCGTGACTTGGGCGCTAAAATGGCGTCTATGCACTAGCCAAAGCTATGCGCTCGAGCTGAGTGACACCGGATTGCGCGCACTTCAAAATGCATAAAAAAACGATTGGGCGTAAATATGGCTGAGATGTCACCACTCAAGCAAAAGCGCGCGTGTGTATGAAGGCACTCTACTTCTATGCAAAGCCCTCTATCCTGGGAAAAGTGGCGCCATTCATTGTTGTAAAAATGCTCGAGGCACGAGCCGCGCGCCACTTCTGGGAAATTCATGGAGTCCAAAATCCAGCTCAGTACTGCGCTCTGCCGCCATGATCTTCAAAAATTGGGTTGTGTGTATGTTTATACAGCCTAGAACTTGGTCTGCCTCCAAGGGCGACGAGTCTCCCAGCTGTAGATGAGCAATTTAGCCAGTGCAGTATAAACCGCTAGCCTGGGGTCTTTAACGTGCACCACGCAGTAGTGATACACGACCGCACGCCGGTACGATGCTCATCCAGATCGAAACGGGCAGGGGCGGGACATTGAGCCCAGTATCTCTGGGTTCTGCAGCGCGAGCTTTCGCTCCACGTGCTCCGAGCTGGTGTGCGCCGTGTGCGCTAGACCACTCGGCCACCGATCCCCCCGCCATGATCTTCCCAATGACTGGACGTTGTATGTGTCTCGTGCATGTACGAACCTTGCGCTACTTTTGAAACATGAAGGGGCTTTACTCTATGGGCCGTTTCCCCACCTGTCTATCTTACACCCTGACTTTAATGCTCATAAATTCCCAACCCAGCACGCGTGTCTTCATCGCTTTCCAAATTGACGGGCCGTACGCACAAAACCAGAAAATGGACAGGCCGGTAGCTCTTTACTGGAACGAAGCAATTAGGAGTGTGTCGCTTGCGGGGTGCAAGCACGCCGGTGAGGCCGCTGTGGGGCAGAGCGCGGTAAAGCCCCTTCATGTTCATGATAGAGGGGCTTTAGAGCGCGGTAATCCGACGGCTGACAGAGGCCTGGCGGTGGTCGCAGCAGAGATGCTTTATTCGCAGGGACGTCGGTGGCCGAGGGAGAATGAAGAAGACGCCGTTCCGAACGGAAGCGCTTTATGTTCTCCAAGGAAATACACCGACAACTGGGCGGTGAAATGCTGGGGCTTCGGCCAGTTGTTTGAAAGCCTTGACAGATGAATACCGCACCGTCTTACCTCGTACACCCACAGGTTATTTGAGCCTTAACTCTGTTTTTATGCATGGATATCTTGCCGCGAGACCCAATCGCGCACCTGACTCCCGTGATGCCTTACTGGAAGTGGTAGCGGCTGAGATATCACCGGAATCGGTCAATTCCAAATAAGTCACGTATGGATGGTGGCTTGCACTAACGCTTTGGCAAAAGCCAAGCTCGCCAACAAGGCCGAGCTCTGTGTAAAGGGGCACAGATGCATAGTCCTCGACCAAGACACCAGGGACGTTAGGCTCAAGTTGTGGTTCCTGGTCCACATGGAGAACAAGCGCATCGAAGAGGTGCTAGCGCCCTACGGTACGGTTCGTTCAATCGTTTTAGAAAAGTGGAGTTGCCCAGGGATGGAGCAAATGGAGACTTTAAACAAGGAAGTAACGTTAACACTCCGTGAAGGGATGAACGCCACCCAAATCCCGCACCAACTCACAGTTTTCGGCTGCCGAGGCCTCGTGATCGTCCCTGGTCGCCCTCCGCTGTGCCTCCTATGCAACCGAGTCCGACATATGCGTCGAGCGCGAAACTCCTCGGTGCGGCGAATACTATGGCCACCGTCTAGACGAATGTGTATGGACATACGCCGACAAGCTCCGATAGGCGAGAACCGCTCTTGATGTCATTCTTGATCACCTAATGGATATCAGCGAGATGGTTGACGTTATAGGAGAAGTCATCGTTTCCGTAGCACCAACGACAGAACGGGAAACTGCATCCCAAGAAGCACAAACGACCAATCCCGTCTCACACGATGTCTCCTCAGAGCCAACCAAAGAAGACTCTGGGACAACCACTACAGTAACCACGCGAAACTGGTCAGAAGACGAGTACCCTCTCTTGAAGGTAATACAAGAACCGGCCTGCAACCAACAGCCACTGTCTCGTCGGGAGCGTTCCACCACATCCAGTGGAGCATCCAGAAAAGAAGCCGCTCCTGAGGCAGAGTCGTCCCCGCCCTTTGGAATGGGTGTGGAGAAGGGGATGAAGAATGACGAGGGAAGGGGAGGCAAAGCGCAAGCCAGCAGCGCTCTGAGGAGACTTTAACAGCCTGGCTCCACAGCCAGACAACAAGGTGAAAGACAGTTATGTTCTACCTACGTAACAACTAGTACCCCATGGCGTACCGGGAAACCGGGAAACCGGTTTCCTGCGTGCGAGCCGTGCTGCCTATCGCTTCGAGCAAACGAAACTGCTCCGGCGGAGTCACAACCGAAACTACAATACACAGACACCAAACCCAGTTGTTTTGACCGTTTGACGATTTCCTTTTGGAGGTCTGAGAGGTCTTCGCGCACCTAAAAAAACCACTTCGTCCGATTCCCCAACTCACCGATCACCCTCTGCTACATGCGTCGAGCGCCGCCATGTTTTCCAAGGGAGGATAAAAATCCAGGAGGCGACATCACAATCAGACTCCGATTTTTGGCATTTCAAAAAGAAGGGCCGTAGTGTATTCGCAGTTGCGTTAAAAAACATGTTTTACGATTGCCGTTACTAAATGTTATAGAAATGTCGCCTACAAAGCTTCTAAATGTCATGATTTTTGACGTCAGAAATCAAAAGAAGCGCGGAGGTGAGGAGTGCGAGAGAAAAACGCCAAACATAAAAAGGCGCGCGCGAGCGCGTGGGAACTTTTTTTTTTCGCGATGCGGTATATTTTTGCGTGTCTATGACTACAATTTGCATCGTTTTAGACATTAAAAAAATACCTTTGGGGTGTCAGTGCCCCGTTAAGGGCAGAACGATACAGACAAACATACACCTAGCACATACAATAATAGAGAGCTGTTGTGATCATGCAGATCAGGTGGCTATGGTTCAAGTGGATTTAGCAAAAGCTTTTGATCGCGTCTCCCATACTTTTCAATTCGACATCCTCCGCCACGTAAACTTGGGACCAACACTTTTTAAATTAATAAAGACATGCTACCGCAATTGTACCACTAGGCTTATAGTTAATGGCTCCCTGTCAGGTCCAATTCGTCTAGAGTCATCTGTCAAACAGGGATGCCCCTTGTCCCCCATTTTGTTTGCACTGCACTTAGCGCCCCAAAGTCTAACCGTACTAAGCAGCCCAACTGTAGAAGGATACCGTTTCCACTCCACAGAGGTAAAAGTGTTGCCATGTGCGGATGACAATGCGTTTTTCTACAAGGACAAACGAAGCGTAGACATCGTATTCGCGTTAGCTCAAAACTTTTGTTCTACGACTGGGGCGCTCATCAACAAGGCAAAGTGTACTGGCTTCTTGTGCGGGCAGTGGGCCAGAACACCTTCAAAGTACGCTGGCATTTCATGGAGCAGCATTGCCCCTCCGTACTTAGGGGCTCCTTTTAACTGTGTTAGGAACACTGGACATTATTGGACAGAAAGGGTGGAAAAGATGAAAACTCAAGCGGCAATAATGAAAGTAAATCAGTGGTCTATTTTTGGGCCGGCAAAAGCTTGTAATATTTTCTTAGCAGCGAAACTTTGGTACGCACTTCAGGGCCCGTTTGCTCGAAGGGCTAACCGCGGCTAAAGTTAGCCGCAGTACCTAGGAGAGGGATTTTAAATCACGTGACTGGCTCGGTAGGGATGCGGGAAACATGGCGTTGCCCCGGTGAGTGAGCGCCGCTCGCTTTGGAACTAATATGTCGTTGTAGCTGCAATATCGAGCGCGTTAGTTAGCAACGAATGGTGCAGAAGGCTTTCGCTTTGAATTTCCTCACTTAAATCTCAAAGCATGGGCAATGACCTCGCCGCATTGTTTAGATAGTCTTTCGATTCTGGCCATTCCTAAGCCTGAATGAACGCGATAATTGTCGGCATGGCAACGTCTTTGGAAAGTGGATTGCCTTGACTCAATCGGCCGGGTATTGATAGCACACAAAAGCGAGACAGCGTCCCACTGAGACCTTTTTCTAAAGGCTGAACTCCATGGAACGAATTATGCGACGAATAACTGGCGAACGCCGCCCGATGGCACGCTTCGCTTTGCGCGCGACATAGCAGCCACTGTGTTGATTCCACGCGCCGTGCAAAAGCCGCCGGGCAAAATTCGTCGGTTATTCGCAGCATATTCGTCCCATGGAGTTCAGCCTTAAGTTTCCCAAGCGCCGAGGTGCATGCTGCGAGTGTAGTTGCACGCGTTGCACGTGCTGGCGTCTGCAGTAGTAATTGCTCTAAAGCAAAAAGTCTAGAACAAATTTTGCCTTGCACGCGCGTTCGTCAAAGCCTCATTATGATTATTTACTTCGAATCTTTTATAAGAGGAAGGCCAGCGCGTGGATCGTAGAATTACACTTCTATACTTCTGTTTCACCTTATGTTGCACCGCAGCGAAGGCTAGAAGCGCGAGCTCATAGCGTTGGCAGCCGCTCTTAAGTCACGAGAGCTTGTGCCGCCGAGATGTGCCCCAGAGCAAGGAGCTCGCGCTTGTAGCCTTTCCTGCGGTACATCATAAGGTGAAACAGAGTATAGCGTTCTCCTCGATGCTTCGGTAATTCTAGTGCCACTAAGTAAGCTACGCTTCAGAGTAACGACACTTGGCCATATTGTGGCTTAAAATCATGGTTGCCAGTTATCTGAAGCTTTATCTGAAATCACAGGAAGCGCTTTTCCGTCCTCCACAAATGTTTAAACAGTCCGCGACAGAGAAAAGCAATATTACATGAGCTTCCTAACACCGAATCGAATGCTGAGGAAGTCGCACTTTTGAATCATGACGATCTGCAGTTGCGACTGCTCTGCACAAGCCTCAATATGGCGGCGCCCACAACAATCTCGGGGAACGGAGTGCCGATACTCTAAGCGCAGCTCATTTAGTGGCTCTAGGTAATTCAGAAAAGGTCTAGTGGGACCACTGATCTCTATTGTAGTAGGCTGGATAGCGGACCGCGGCCTCGGGAGCTGGGGCTGAGTGTCGCCACCGGTGGCCATTGATTGACACCAGCCAATGCATGGGACTCTATGGGAAGAACGAGAAAAAGTGCCGTTTTCCCCCGTTTCTAAGTTGTTGTCGGCACTGAAACTTTTCAGATGCTTTTCGATAAGCCCGTCATATAGCTTGCGTACAAACATTCAATCTAACAACCCTCGCAGTTCTTATAAATAAATATTTTGTGGTCGAGAGTGACTCCGCTGTAGTGCAGCTCAATGAGGCGAGAGTTACCTAGAGTTACGGCGGAGTCGGTGGCGGTTTCGTTGAGTTGGGTTTAGCAGACGACAAGCTCGGAGGCTTTGCTACGCGGAATTCGCTCACTCCCGGAAAGCCGCTGTCGAGATGGAACTTCTTTGTCATTCATCAACTTCTGGGCTTCCCCGAGGACAGTCTCATTGACGGCAAGTTCCTTTGTTTACTCAACTACGAGAGCAAGCTTGCCAGCTCAGCCGCAGGTGCTCCGGTACGTTTGATTTTTTTATTCGGCGACCGAACGATTGACAAATACCGATTCGAACTCCAAACACCCGACATAAGGATAGCAGCGCACCATAAAATACTCGCCTCCGAGCACAGCGTACATGCTTCAATATTCTTACTTTTGTGCGTTTCTCCCATAGACTTGCGTGTATCGCCTGGTGTCAAGCAATGGCCGCCGGTGGCGACACCGACGGGCTCCTGATCCGCGATCCAGCCTACTAAAATAGAGATCAGTGAGTGGGACGCTCTCTGCTTTGTGTGCTAGGGTGCCTACATGTCTGTCTGTCTCAGGGTGAAGACATCCATTGTTGCACTGAATGTGTCAGCGCGTGACGCTCTCGCGCACTCGGTGCGTGACCTGGGCGCTAAAATGGCGTCTAAGCATTAGCCAAAGCTACGCTACAGTAGCTACGCGCTCGAGCTGAGTGACACCGGATTGCGCGCACTTCAAAATGCATAAAAAAACGATTAGGCGTAAAAATGGCTGGAGATGTCACCACTCAAGCAAAAGGCGCGCTTGTATGAAGGCACTCTATTGTGTGCTATCAATACCCGGCCGATTGAGTCAAGGCAATCCACTTTCCAAAGACGCTGCCATGCCAACAATTATCGCGTTCATTTAGGCTTGGGAATAGCCAGAATCGAAAGACTATCTAAAAAATGCGGCGAGGTCATTGCCCATGCTTTGAGATTTAAGTGAGGAAATGCAAAGCGAAAGCCTCCTGCACCATTCGTTGCTGACTAACGTGCTCGATATTGCAGCTACAACGACATATTAGTTCCAAAGCGAGCGGCGCTCACTCACCGTGGCACTGCCATGTTTCTCCAGATCCCTACCCGTTGCCCTACCCAACGCCTCCCTACCAAGTCAATCACGTGATTTTAAAATCCCTCTCCTAGGTACTGTGGCTAACTTTAGCCGCGGTTAGCGCTTCGAGCAAACGGGTTCAGGTGATTTGCTGTATTAGAGGGCACATTCAGAAGTTTCACAGGGTGTTCATAACTTTTGTATGGGGTTCCACTTGGGAACATATGAGACGAGATAACCTTTTCCATCTGTTGAGCAAGGCGGTTTCAGACTTTTGCCCGCCTTTTTAAAACAAATTATATCACGTTTCTTGTTCTTCAGAACTGTGTCTCATGACTTCCTTCGAACTCACATGCAGGCAGGGCTTTCAAGTGCGTTGCCATTATTTGGTAATGACAACAGTGCATGCGAGCACATCTGTCCCTCTGGATACCTGGGAGAGGGGGTGAGCTCAATAAAGTTCTTTAAAGCACGTTTTTCCTTGGAATACCTATATAAACTGTCGCGGAAAGCTTTATATGTTGATCTCATCGATGCATTATTTCCTGTACCCCTGTACTAAAGTATGTTCAGTAATGGCCCGGGACCAGACGTCCTGAAACGGGTGAGTAAACTACTAGTCTCACCGACAGCGAAGCCATTCTTTTACAAACTCCACACTTCAAAGTTCAACGTGGCCGGTAAAGCCTTGGTTTCGTGAAAAAGGCATATTTGTCCCTTGGTCAGTGAACTACCGTTTGTGCAACCACCTGAAACGATAGAACATTGCTTTATTTTTAGCACCGACGCCTATTTGGGTTGGATGTCCTACAAAGGATATTCAAGAAAGAACTGGATATCTGTGTATATGACTTTTCCTTATGACCTGTTCACATCGATGGGTCTGCATAGCCTTTGAAAAACAAGGATTATTCATAAAAATGCTGATCATCCACGGTCTACAAAGTCCGATTTCATAGAAACTGTGTCACATGTACGTAATGTGTAGGATTACCTAAAGAAACGCCCAAAATGGTGTACCCTTCTTGACAAATGTGTTCATCTTCCTGATTTTAGAGATGTGACCCTATCCTAAGTATGTTACAAGAACCCTCTTTCTTCGCATTTCTCTGTGAGCATCAGCAGACAGTGTTAATGTAAATAAGGAATAACTATTTTAGAATGCATGTCTTGAGTGTTTCTACTGTCCTTTTTCCATGTAATAAGAAAACGTCGGTGGCCGAGTGGGCTAGCGCACACCAGCTCGGAGCGCGTGGAGCGAAAGCTCTGCTGCAGAACCCAGGGATCCTGGGTCCGATCCCTCACCCGCCCGTTTCGATCTGGATGAGCGTCGTACCGGCGTGCGGTCGTGTATCACTACTGCGCGGTGCGACGTTAAAGACTCCAGGGTAGCAGTCGTACTGCTACCCTGGAGTCTTTGCTAAATTTCTTGCTAAATTTCTCAACTACACCGGGTAACAATGTTGCCATGTTCCGGCAGACTAAACTCCTGCTGTATAAACAACTAACGACTAGTCTTTTTTGTGTTTGCTTTATTCGGCATAAAAATGCTCGTATTCCTCGTTTGTCTGCTCGGTTGTGAGAAGAACAAGTTCCATCCTATCTCACATCCTTGTGAAAAAGCATGGCATGCACAACCACAACCGGCAGAGGCTTATATTCAAAGCGCAGATGCCATTTAGGAGCCTTCAGTTACATAGTCTCCCTTCTTTATTTTTTTTTTGTTTTGTTTTGCTAGTATAGAGTAATAATTGTATATTTCACCTCGCATACCAGACTTAAGAAAGCGAGGTTTGAGTATGACATGTTATGCGATGCTTTTCCCTGCACTTAAGCGCGAAAGCTCTTCTAATTACTTTTCCGTCAGCTGTACGTATAAAATGCATTAATTAAACCCACCTTTTCTTGACTTCTACATTCTCAGTCAAAGCTTACAGACCAGGAAATGTCCGAATTGATTTTCAATCTAGTGAGCATACATCATAAAAAAATAAACATCCAGACTGGCGAGACCAATACTGTCTTTATTAAAAAGCAATTCCACTTGGAGATTTTTTTTTTTTCAGACATGTCACACAGGTTAAAGTCACTGTATCCTGGGAAAGTAGCGCCCAGCTCCCCGTATGGCCGCCATGTTGGTCTGTGAAATGAGCAATTTCTCCTTGACCCCTCCGTTCTTGGTGAGCCAATCTAAATTCGCTGGTGACAGGTAGCTTTTCGGAGACGTTTCTTGTATACCGAAATTTTGCTATCCACACACCGCCTAAATAAGCGTACATCTTCGTACCACCACCACACGCTGTGTCGGTGCTTGGAGGCACTGAAAATAAGTGTACTGTTTTAAAATACGCAAGAAGGACAATACAATTGTAAGAGATCCGTGGAGATGGGCATGATTGATGAGCTGGATGCCAAAGACGCTTATATTGGCGAAACACGTTACCAGTACGATGACGATCCATGGTGATCTTGGCGCGACTGGTTTAGAACGATCGTCCGGAAGCATCGAAGATTTGAATGGACCAAGATGGCGATTTTCATGGCAACGTAGACAGATTAGCCAATCGCCTTGCGAGGTTTTTAGTCGTCTGTATGTTAGTATCTGTTTGTGTCCGGCTAGCAAGTAGAGAAGGCAATGGCGCTATACTTTTCCAGGAACCAGTAAGTTTAACACAGGTCACATATTCTTCTTAAACTTTTTTGTTTGCACAAGTTTTTTTTTCAGAAATAAACTAAATCGGGTGACGCGGTATAATTTTTTCTGGAATAAGACGATCCCATTCTGCAAACAGAGAGGTGTCGCTCGGCATCCATAGAGTGTTCCTCTTTGCATGTGTTGTGACCCACGTTGTACCCCGACACAAAACATCACCGCTCTGTCTTTTTCTTCGCTGTATTTGACATCGATGTGACTCCTTTGTCTCTTCGGCACAGCCAGCAGCCACGCAATATTGTATCGCTTCACACGCAACGCAGAACATGAAAAAAGAGTCACACCAACACGACCCAAGTTAGCCTCGCTAAACGCTGCCTAATCGACCTCCTGGCCCCGCCGTGACTGGCAGCGGCACCCCAGGCCCGTGCAATAGAACTTGGCCACACGTCACCCAGCAACTATGGAGAGGCCGACGCGGTCGGTACACCTCCCCGTTCCAGTACACCCCACTTTGGGTTCGGGTGCACGGACAGGGTCACTTGGTGCGCCCCTGAGCGATTTTGGTTGCCGGTGCCACCATCAAGGGCTCGCCGGCGATTGACCACCCGAATTCGCCATTAGTATGATACGGAGTATAGCGACCCAGTGCTAATGCTAAATTTGGTCTTTTTTGTTTTTGTGACCGTAATGAGTTACAATTTTGGTAATACAGGGAGTATTTACTGGCAGCCATAACTGCGTGCGCGACTGCTGAGCGCGTGCTGACGGCGAGATCGTCCATCAGTGACACACTGACGGAACAAGTGCTTGTTCCGTCAGTGTGTACTTCGACCTTCGCGCTATTTATTTCTAATATGCATATCGAACTGAGGCCCACCCTAATATTTTAGTACAGTTTCCATAGTTATTTTACAACGTGCACTCCGCACCATCAGGATTATCGGTCTCAGCAGCCCAGTAACGTCAGCTCCTTCTGAGTATGCGCTCTAAACATTTTGGCCTGGGCATATATGGCGCCCAGTGAATACTCCCCTGTGTGACTTCGTGAGATCGCCAGATTGGAACTATGGGAAGCGTGCTCTTGCTTATCCATGGTTCTTTATGAGGTACGTGGTGATTCTATCTGTCCACAATGCGGGTGGAAACAAAGCATCCACACCTAGAGTCACTAAATGAGGTGCCCTTAGAGTGTCGACACTCCGTTCCCCGACATTGTTGTGGGCGCCGCCAGAATGGTGCTTGTGCAGAGCAGACGCAACTGCCGACCGTCATGATTCAAAAGTGCGACTTCCTCAACATTAGATTCGGTGTTAGGAAGCTCATGTAATAATGCTTTGCTCTGTCGCGAACTCTTTAAACATTTGTGGAGGACGGAAAAGCGTTTCCTGTGATTTAAGATAAAGCTTCAGATAACTGGCAACCACGATTTTAAGGCACAATACGGCCAAGTGTCGTTGCTCTGAAGCGTAGCTTATTTAGTGGCACTATCCACACCAACGGCACAGAGCACGGGCAAGAGTATAGAGCACGAGCTCTTAGCTGTTGATTCCAATGCGCGAGGGCTGCATTGGCGCCTCCCATGCCTTCGGCCCCGTGCGTAGCGTTCGTTTTGCTCCAAGTAAGTGTAAAACAAAGCGTAGTTCTGCTTTTCACCACATAAGCCGTACCGATCAGATATCGACACGAAAATGTTTGTGTTGCCTCTTCACGGTCAGACCATATACCCTCTTCACCCTTAAACGGGCACTACAAAGGGACGAAGGAAACCAATTGCTGCTTTGAAGGGCGTGCATCAGCGTCAAACACGAGCGTTCAGTGACGACATTGGTCTAGAGCGTCGGATAATGACGACATAGAATTCTAGAGGTAGGAGCGGCTGAATAGGTGCACGTGGCCCCTCTGATCCTTTCAAGCTAGTGATTCTGTCTCAAATGTTTGCTTTGAACACCCGTAAATGGGTGAGGCATTCATATCTTCATATCTGGATGTTAATTCCAACAATTAGGAAGATCGCGCATGGTCGTTGAACGCACTCGTCGTTTCGGTTCTCTATTGATTCAGACCAACGATGTCATCAACAATAGAAAATGTGCTCAAAATTCTGAGCTTCTTTCACCTATTGTGTTCAAAATACATGATATTCCCTTTTTAATATATGTTTAATGTGTTGCTACGAGTGTCACACAATAGTTCGAGCGAACTCGATGCAAATAAAAAATAAATGGCCAGAAATGCTTTGCAGCAGTGCAAAGCGTTTCTGGACATTTTTTTAACCTGAGACTGCAGCCAATACCACAAGCACGAAAGCTCGAAGTCGCTGCTTTGCAAGCGTTCTTCCGCAGAACGAGCACTCGAGCTTGAAATGCACGCCCCAAAGCCAGAATCGCGAGCTAGCTCGAGGATCTACGTCGCCCTTGAGTTAGGAAGTTAAGTAATTTGTTAAATGGAAGTCTAGACAGCGGGAGGTAGTTCTGTCTTAAGGAGCGGTGTATGTCTCCGCTGTGGATAATACATATAGCATGTGCAGTACCGTTGCTAGTCTGGGGTCTTGAAAGTGCGTCACGAAGTAGAGATACGCGACCGCACGTCGGAGAGATGCTCATCCGAATCGAAACAAGCGGGTGTGGCGATCGAGCACAGTTTCTCTTGGTAACCCAGCGTGAGCCTTCATTCTTCATGCTCGCAGCTGCTGTGCGCTAACACATTAGGCCAAAGGATTCCATTCAGTGAACTTGATAGTTGCGTGATATAGCAAGTAATTTTCTTTTTCACCACGAGGCATGAACGCAAATTAGGGAGCATTTGGGACTGACATTAAAAGCGAAATGAGAAATCATTACAGTCGTGGCGTAATTTTTCCCGCGATGTGGTTACTCCAAGCTTCCACATGAGCTTTTAAGCACATCAATACACGTATCATTCGCAAGTGATAATTAAGGTGGCGTGACGTCCCCCATTGGCCAAGAACATACGAGTGACGGAGAGGTCGTGTCCAAGACCTGAGCTGGGTTCGGCTGACGTGCTTAGGCATCGCAGATGCATCACAGTTAAAAGGCAGAGAGATTTTCAAAGGAAAGGAGGTAAGAAATTATCCGCTATATTTTTTCTAAAATTTCGTAGCGAAAAGCGGGCTTCCGGCTTTGTACCATCGTGTACTAGGTTTGTTTTGGACCACTTTTATCCCGACCCAAAATTTACCCCAGGCAGAAATTCCTTAGATGGTCCCTTTAAATGGTTCCGATTTTTGAAAATGGTAAATATCACGATGTTTGGCAGAAATCATACAACGCTCCAAGCTCGGGAATACACTGCAAACAATAAAACAAGGAGGATTTAGCCAAGTTTGCCTGGAGTCAACTCCGCTACGCGTATAGCTCATGCTTCAGCCACTTGGTGATTTCGAGCGAATACTTCAGCGGGAAAAAACAAAACTCCAAAAGAACTCGTCTGACCGATTATCCCCGCTGTCACGGGTGCAGCGAACCTTGGCAGAATGCTTGTCGGCATTTGACACTACTCGGCGGAGTAAAACACGTCGATAGTTCGCCGGAAAAATTCTCCAGCGCTCCATTGGGCACGCATGGAAGCGTGCAACAAACACACCTGAACGGACAACTCGAACCCCTCTAACAACGCTTACTCCATGATGTCTGCCAGAAAAATAGAATTACAGTCATTCGTTGGAACAAGAGTACTCTGTCGAGCCAAGTTCAGAGCTAAGAAGAAGGAAAAAAGAAACGTATCTTGGAGTTCGAAAACTTACGAAAATTGTAAAGAAACGTTTGGGCTTTCCATCGATCAGGGAAGCCGTGCGTTTGTTCCCTGCTAGCTTTGCATGCCACTTAGTATCGCAGCTCAAAGTCACGTTTGAATGTGCCTATTTGAAGGCTTGACGCTTCAAAACCTCCCGCCAGGACACTCTCATAACACATATCTGCCATAAACATCGACGGTATTGGCGACGTGCTTGATCGAAAGCGTCGCTGTGGTCGGCCTTCCACGATTGGCCGAATGCTGACTATGACGTCAGAAAAGGATTTCTCATCGACGGAAACAACAGTAATAACATAAAAAATTCCATTTTGACGGTGTTGGCAGTGCTGGTTTCAGAGCGCAGTGGTTTCAAGCCTCCGCCACGCTCATTACAAACACCGTCAAATGTGTTGTTCGCCAAATAATGACGTCACGAGAGGGAACCATAGGAGGGCACCACCAAAACATCTCGCAGCAAATAGCGACGCACACGTTTTGTCTCAAAACGCTCCGATCCACCAGTTTGTCATTTGAATCTCGAATCTCTCCCAACTCATCCACCCGCCGCTGAACTTTTTTTCCCTTTTGTTTTGCATTTTCCTTCTATTAAACACAAACTGGATCAGTTAGCGCTAACCGGCAGCAAAGTGACGTAAGCGTCCAAAACCGCTCCAACTCCACCGATATGACTAACTGCTCACAACGCCTGCGGGGATTGATACCGTAATAAAGCCGCGGTCACACAGCTCATGCATCATACAAAAGGCAGTGCGCAAACATTAGGGACGTTTAGCAGACCGTTATCGTGTTCCGCGTACCGCACTACCGGAAACTTCAAAGCATGCCTTTAAGCGCGCGCATTGCGGTCACTTTATCACCCCGGGCGCGCGCTTAAAAGCATGCTTGAAAGGATCCTCGAGTGCGGTACGCGGAACACGGTAACGGTTTGCTAAAAGTCCCTACTGTCTGATGCGTATGACAGCCTTGTCCCAGCGGTCCTACAAGAAACTCTCTGAACAGTCCTACAAACCGTCACAATGGTCATACAAAAACTGTTTCGGTATGACGGTTTTGTCACACTGGTCTTATAATAACCCGACATGTCACAAGCATAAATACATACGAAGCAAACATGCTTCGCACATGCGCGAGGAGTGTCCGCAGATAATCATTTTATCATGTCTGCTGCCAACACAATGCCTTTTGTATGATGTATGAGCAGTGCGATGGCGGCTTAAACTTTCGTGAGACTTCCCGTGTGAGATGAAATCAGGGAACGCAGTCGCGCATCAGACGCACTGTCTCAATACTCGTGAACAGGAGACCGTCACGAGACGTCGTCTGGCGGCCATTCATTAGCAGAACGACCCCATTACCATAAGGAACTGTTTACCGTTAGATTCAAACGGGCCATCGGAGCGGAGAGAGACAAGGGCCCCAAGACCCTCCAGCCTATCGGGTGTGCAAATTGACGGGGCAAATATTGGCCCAGCCGGCCGCGCGCTCGGACCCCACGTCAGACTCGGAACCGCGTGCGTGCGACGCTATTCAAATTAGATCCTCGGACGTACGCTCCGGCAGTGACAGGCGCCAGAGAGCCACTTCAATATCCCTCGCCCGTATAAGCACGAATTGATCGCACTCAATCAGTATGCGGATGCACGGACGAGTCCACACGCCACTCAAAAGGGAGCAGGTCACGAAGCTGAAAAAGAAAAAAAAATGTATATATATATATATATATATATATATATATATTTTTTATTTTTTTTACGGCGATATGTTGTTATGGGTTCTTCCTTCCGTCAACTGGAAATGACGTCCGTTGTTGATGCTGTTGTTCTGGCAGTGGCTGTTGTATCCGTTGTAGTTCTTGTCGCTGATGCTGTAGTTGGCGTTGTAGGGTGTCTGTCGTCGGTGTTGCCAACTGCTTGAAAATGGTCGCCCACCGCCCACGGGAATCGAACCTGGGTCCGCTGCGTGCGAAGCGGAGGTGTTACGACTGAACGTTAAGAACTCGCCCTACAATTAGAGCTTTTATTGTACTCCATGTCCACTGCACACGCTCTGTGGATAACATATATATAGCCGATAACAAAGTGTCGTTGTAGCACTGTGAATGACAAGAGCTGGTGCCGTGAGCGCGAACGCGTTTGCTCACGCACCCCACGATGCGTGAACGCGACGCCCATCGCCCAACGACTTCGCCGTGACTTGTCGCAGCGATCACTGTGACTGTACTATGAATGAACGCAGGACTGCTCAATTTCTACTGCTTCGTATCTAGAGTACTAGGCTGTCAATGCTACTGGCTCGAACGCGTGGCTTCATCTAGCGCTTCATTTGCGCGAGAACGCGCGAAATCGAGCAGCAAATCGCGATACGAGACTCGTGTACTAAGCATTACACGTAGTGTAGCTGGGGAAAAAGATGATGAGTTCTTTGTGCTTCAACCGTCTACACCTCGAAATATTCGGGCTCTTCAGATGGCGCTGATGTTATGATGATTTAATGAGCAGACACCGAAGGAAATGTAGAACTCTTTTCGTAATTAGCGTGAGCGGCCAGAGTACTGCGACCAGGGTACGTGGAAAGTATAAAACAAAACAAGGCATGGGACGCGAAGCGAGCAAATCATTCGAAAAATGTATTGAAGAATTACCAAATGTTTATCAATGTGGTAGGAAGTAGAGGGACGCCGCTACTCGAAAAGGGCGAAAAAAAGGACAGGGGGTTGGGGAGAAGTATTTGTTACGCTTTCGAAAACTTTTAAATGTTGGTTGTTGAAGGAGATGGACGTGTCGTTGATTGACATGCTTGTTCACTTTTTGTACGTAACCTGACTGCCACCAACATGATCACTAAAAGAAAGAAGATAATTTAGAAAGCTTTAGGTGACTGTTTTTTTCCTCTCAAAAGCTGCCTTATAAAGCCGCAGTTACATCTTGTTCATACATAATTTAAAAAAATAGGAAAAAAATAAAAGTCATGGCGTTCGTTGCAAACGTGATGGGATGTTCGAAGCAGGTTTATTTCGTACATATGTCTGCTTCGAATAAGTCTGCGGACAGTTGTTTCTTAACCAATGCGGCAGGACTGCCATACCAGAAACACGTCACAGGCAGTATCTGCAGGCTGCCTTTTGTATGATGTATGAGCAGTGTTACTGCTGCTTTCGAGACAAAACTGATGGAAAAAAACAAAATACTCGCAGTCTTTTTTTTTTTACAAAAACTACATGATTGTGATTACAGAGTAAAGCAATTAGCATAAGCGGCAGCGCGCATTACACTGTTTCTCTACGTGTGCAGATACGTGCGGCGAAATCGTTTCTGTCAAGTGCCTGTATGTCGAGAGTTTAGTGACCATGCCATCCCTATAACTGGTATCCACTTACAGTGATGGCATGAGTAGATACCACTTGTAGTGATAACTAAGCTGCGCTTAGATTACCGGCACTCGAGTCCCCAATTTTCTTTGATGGAAAATAAAGTGATTGTTATGATTATGATGATGTTAAGCCGTCAAGTTAAGCCCCAACATGGTTAAGTGTCGTTACTCTGAAGTATAGCTTACTAAGTAACACTAGTTGTCCTTATTGCTTGTTTATTTTGGGCTGAAGGGAAAGGGGGAAGCCATGAGAGGTGTGGGCATCCACAGTTGTCCCTAAAGTCGCTAGATGTTCCTACGGGATGGTCGGATTTCCTCCCCACCATTGTATTATTGTGTAGAAGTTTCGCAGCAGCTGGGAATGGGCGCCGCCATAATCGAATTTCAGTTTTTGTTTCTCTTATTGTGTTTATTTCACTTCATAATTACCGCAGCAGGACAGGTAATTGTAATTTGAAATTCCACTGTGTCCTAATCCCTAGCATTGGCCTGTGTGGAGGCTGTACTTCGTTTCACCTTGACTGACAGATCAAAATCATTTTTTTTAATTATCCGTAGCGATCGAAAACGATGTCTGGACATTGCCCTGGAAGTTTGGGGCTTGTCAACTCAGTATTCGTGAAGTAAAAGAAAAACAATTTCCCAAAGCCGAATTCAAAGTTCCCGCGCGATCCGTGCCAGTGCAGTGACGTCAAAGATTGAGTCGTCCTGCAACTTGAGTTTCTCTCACGCCTCCGAACCGCCGCGACCCGAAGTGCCGTGTTCGTCCGCATCCGGCGATCAAACGCTCTTCTCCGGGCCCGCCGCATATCGCTGCGAACAAACGACGATTCACTTTCGGGTTTGAAGCTCAGCGATCTCAAATTTTTTGAAACGGTGTGAGGTCGAAGAGAACGCGAAGTGGAATTTTGTGAGCGACGTGGGCCACGTCGCGCCGGTTCTCTGTGAAAGGCTGCCCCGGCGGAGTCACAGCCAGTTGTTTTTGACCGCTTGACGATTTCCTTTCCGAAGTCTCAAAGGACGTCGGGCACCTAAAAAAGAGAACTTCGTCCGATTCCCCGACTCACCGATCATCCTCAGTGCTACATGTGCCGAGCGCCGCCAACGCCACCATGTTTTCCGAGAAAGGATAAAAAGACAGGAGGCGACATCACTACGGACTCCGATTTTCAGTATTTAAAAAAGAAGGGCCGTAGTGCGTTCGCAATTGCGTTTAAAAACGTGTTTTACGAATGCCGCTATTAAATATTATAGAAATTCCGTTTAGAAAGCTTCAAAATCTCATAATTTTTGACGTCACAAATAAAAAGAAGCGAGGTGGTGAGAAGAAAGAGAGAAGGGCGCCAAAAATGAAACTGCACGAGCGAGCGTGGGAAGACGCTTTTTTTGCGTCGTGGTTATCTTTTGTGTGTCTATGACTAGAACTTGCATCGTTTTAGACAACAACAAAAACTGCGACCTTTGGGATGTCCGTGTCCCTGCAAGTGCAGAAGCAGCCGATGCTACAAACGCGAGGATGTGGACCTGAACAGTGGTTGCACTGCATGAGCGCGCGTGCTTGGCAGCGACGCTGAATGCACGGAGCTCGCTTTTGTAGCTTCTGCTATGCTCACACGTCAGGTGAAACAGAGTATAGTCAACGCCCGCTTTAGTTCCTCGGGGAAAAAGACGAAGCGAATTGAATCGGTTTTGTTTTTCTCGGCTTAATTATTTGCGCCTATTTCTATTTATAATATCACCGGTTTAGACAATTCGAGCTTGAGCGAACAATTAATAAGGCTTCCTCTGCCTGTCGACGGGGTGGCTTTCGATCGGCTCGGGGTACAAACCCTGATTTGAATTCGCTATGTCTACCGGAACCCCTTCGCTAACGGCAAGTCAGAAGGCTCCAACTAAGCTCTTCAGCATGCCTCCTTCAACATGCAGATATTCTATTGCCGAGCTGGAGAACGAAGCCTCCGTCACTAACCTGGCACAAGCTAGAGCACCTGACCACGGACCAGACATGTACGTAACGCGTTACAAGTAACGAGTTACTTGTACCTAGTTACTATTTTCGGTAACGAGTAACGTATTTAGTTACATTTTTAGAAAAGGAACGAGTAACGGTATTTAGTTAATTTTAAGGCCAAGTAACGAGTAACAGTATCTCGTTACTTTTGAGGAGTAACGTGTTCAACACCGCTTAGATGGGCTCGTTTTAATTCCAACCTGAGTATGCGTCTATTGCGACAAAGGCAGATGGGCAACCCGAACAAACAAATATACAGCATGACAATACACCAACGTATATCGCTGAAAGCGTCAGTCGGACAGTTCGACTGACGTGTCCAGCGATATACGTTGCAGTACGGAACTCTACAGCTTGGAATGTCCTTCACCCAGCGAGCACAATCAGGTTCGTTGGGTGAACTTTCTAGAACCGGGTACGGACCGAATGTAAACCCGGAGGTTGCAAACGCAGGAAGGCACATAACCCATTACCCGCTGTCCTCAATGAAGACGTAGTTCCCGAAGATTCGCCAGCTCTTCCTGAAGCACAACACTGCCGTTCCTTCGAGCGCGTCAGTAGGACGACACTTCAGCGTCGCCGGAGATGAATTTTCAAGGAAGCGGGGAAACATAACTGATAAAAACTACCACAGGCAGCTGCTGCGTAAGGGCAATGACTACTAAAACGAAAACAATAAACCATGAAACAAAAACAGTTGTGTATTTGGTCGTCAAAGTAACGTGAAAAGTAACTCGTTACTTTTGAGGTAACTCACGCGTTCCTTTTCAAAATCGGTAGGAGTAACGTATTTAGTTACTTTTTGAGCGAGTAACGAGCAACGGTATTTAGTTACTTTTTTGGGGTAACGTGTACATGTCTGCCACGGACCTCACATTTCTGCGCCCAACGCTGAAATGTCACCTAGCGACATGGGAATCCCCGACGTCGACCAAGGTGAATGGTATGATGCCAAGACATCTAAGAAGCGCAAACACAATTCCGGTTCAAGCAAAAGCGGCGATACAGTTATGAACTGACTTACCACGGCAGTTGGCCTGATCGTGATCTTTGTATCAGCTGTTGAAAACCAGAAAATTGCAGCGATCAGCAGTCTAAGACTCTCAGATGCATTGGAACAGATGTGTCCCGAATGTATCCGCGAGATTAGATCCAGCAGCAGAATAAACCTGATCGCAGTGGATACTCGAAATGGCCAGAGGGTCCGTGCGCTCTTTGCTTGCACTCAGATCTGCGGCTTGAAAGTTAGGGCGTACGAGCCTGTTTCGCGGCACTTCGCAGTAGGAGTGATCAAAGACGTCGACACTTCATTTTCTGATGCCGAAATTAAACAACATGTGAGATCCTCAGAAGGCTGAGTGGCTAGCATTCGAAGGCCAGGACGACGTTAAATCGATTTCGATAGTGAAGATATCGCTCAGTGAAAGAACTTTGCCGAGTTCTGTTTATCTTCGCCACGTCCGCTTTCCAGTGTCCCTGTTCAAGGAGCGCCAAATTCAGTGCCTCAAATGCTGTGAATATGAACATCGCGAAGCCGTTTGCAAACGCCTACCCATCTGTGGTCGCTGCGGGGAAGCTCACGAGTGCTAAGACACGTGTTCTGGTCAAGAAAAATGCGCGAACTGCAGTCATGCTCACGCAGGCAGGCCCCTTCCTGCCCGAAACGGCAGGGAGAAAGTGAGACCCGCCACTACGCACGCAAACACGCAGTCGACTTTAGCGCCGCAAGAACCGCCGTCATACAACAGAGGCAAGCAAAACAAAGGGATGAATTTGAACAGAGACCTCTATACTCACAGAAAACAATGGATGAGACATCCAAGAAGCAGAACCCAAGCGCCCATAGCTATGCTGCATCTTTAAAGAAGGATCAACGAAGCTGAACAGCGAATAATCAGGCGCGAGGTTGCCATGCAAAAACGCAATGTCTGCATAGCGTTTGCTATAGCAAGAAAACAGTCAATTAATTGAGCAGTATCGATTGACAGCATTGCGGGCGCGACGGCTAGAAGGCGACAAGGCTTACTTTGACAAGAGCCACACGGAAAACGTAGACACCAGCCACACACGCTGTGCAGGGCTCTCGTTCTCGCTTCTTTGAAATGCGGTTGAAAAGCACTGCGCATTAGCACTGCAAGCACTCCACGTCTACACGGTTTCAATTACGGAACGGAGCAGCGAGGCCTACTTCATTCGAGCTTGGGTAGAGAATCGCCGAGGATGGAGCAGTCGGACTGTGGACATCGGCACGCTCGAAACTCCTGCTACCGACTTTTGTGCGCGTGATATGCGAAATAACTCAGTGGGTATGCACTGGCAGATGAAACAACGCGTACTCTACACAACAGCGTGTCCACCAAGTCACCACGGCACCGAAGTCGCCGAAGTATCCGCTGGAGCGTAGCAGACGCTCCTGCCGGCGACCGGCGCCGCATGTGCGTCGCCGTCAATATTTTGTGCGGCGGTAATCTGGCCAATCAGAGCACGCCGCTCCGCGGCAGATCTGGAATGGGCAGGTTTTGGAAATACGCATCCCGGCTTCTTAATAACCGTGAGCGCTATTAAGACAAATCAACGTTCCATTTAAAATAAGGTAACAGATATCCACAACAGACTGTCCGCAGTCGAGCAAGCGACTTCCGGCATTGGCGGCGTTCAACATGGACTAAAAGCCATGAGGAAGCAGTCGACTCCCTTGCCGAAGAAAACACCAGTCTACGCGCACGTTTATCAGAGTCAGAAGACCAATCTCGCAGAGATAACTTAATATTTTATGGAATCCCCGATTGCCATTCGGAAACGTGGTCATTGTCGGAAAGTAAAGTATGCGAATTAATTTAAGACAAACTTCAGATAGACATCTTCTCTGATTGTATCGTTCGCGCACACAGACTGGGTCGTGTTTTTAACGCCAGCACGTGCCGTCCAGTCGTTGTCCGATTTTCTTCTTTTGAGACCAAAGAAAAAGTTCTCCTTTCTAAACCCCAACTTCACGGTACTAACATTTCCATAGCGGAGGACTTTTCTGTTGAAACACGCAATGCTAGGAGGAAACTCATTGAATTTGCAAAGGAGATGAACGTGCCTTTTAAACTGCGGTATAATAAACTACATATTAACAATAAATGCTATATCTACTGCCCAAACAGCAATAACGTCTGTGAAACACGGCCCAGTTACACGCAGCGCGTTGTGACTGATGATGTAGATAATGCTGCTGCCCCTAGTATTCCTGCTGACTCAGCTTCGTGAAGAATACAAAAAACTACTCGTAGTAACCCGTCCCGTTTTTCCAATAATATTCCGGTCTTGTTTACTAATGTAAGAAGTGTCATTCGAAACCGCGGCGATCTCGCCTCTCTTATCGATTCATCATCAAGTGATATTGTAGTGCTGACTGAAACTTGGTTATCGAGTACAGTCTGCGAGAGTGAAATTTTGAAGAGTGATAAGCGTTTCAATTTTTATCGTTGCGACAGAACGTCCAGGAGAGGAGGCGGGGTTTTAATAGCAGTGAATGAATCTTTTGAATATTTTTACGTAGATGTTGCTACCTCACTCGAATTTCTTTGTGTACGATTACAGTGTACTTATAAGAGTGTTCTATTGTGCCCCTGCTATCGACCCCTAATGCCGATAAAGGTTTTTTCTTGATTTACATGATGTTCTGAATGCTATTTGCTCTAGATTTCCTTTAACACCTTTGTTTTTACTAGGCGATTTTAACCTTCCGGAGATTGATTGGTCCGGTGAGTTTCCTTCTGCTGTAAGCTGTTCTTCGCAGAATTTAGACTTCCTTAACCTTTGCTCTGATTTTAGCCTGTCTCAGGTTGTGCTAGAGCCTACCCAAATTACTGATTCAACTGCTAGTGTATTAGATCTCATTCTTACTACTGCTCCTGATCCTATCTCCCTGTTACTTATTTACCAGGCAATAGTGATCACTCAACACTGCATTTTAACTTACGCACAACGGTGCGTGTTTCTCCTAAAACGGTCAGACATTATTACGATTACAACAAAGTTAATTTCGACTTAATAAACAACAAACTAGCTGAGTACCTCGATATGTTTTTAGACAACTTTGGTCAGCGCTCAGTAGATGAGAATTGGAATATGTTCAAAAACAAAGTTAATTCACTCATTGCACTTTTCATTCCAGTTAGAAACACTACCTCCAACCCTACGTCCCCCTGGTATAATGTCACACTTAAACGGTTGTCTAATAAAAAGAAGCGTCTTTTTCGTTCTGCAAAGCATTCCGACCATGATGAACGGTGGGATGCTTATCACTGCGCAGCTGAAGCATATAATGCAGCAATTACGGAGGCAAAACTAACTTTTTCAATCACACCTTACCTTCAATGCTGGTTAAAAATGCGAAACAATTTTGGAATGTTGTGAATGGATCAAAAGAGTCAGTCGTATCACTTACAGGTTTAGATGGTGGTGTCATACCGAGTAGTCAGTGTGCCAATGTTCTAAATGATACTTTTGTTGATACCTTTTCTTATGATTTTGATTGTTGTCTCCCAATGTGCCCTTCCTAAAGCTTTCTGCCTATGGACTCCTTAGTTTTTGGTTTTGACGGCATGGTTAAGCTAATAGAAAATGTAAATTCATCATCATCTTCTGGTGTCGACAACATTACATCTACGTTTCTGCTAAAAACTAAAGTATATAGCTCTATTTTTCTGTGCAAAATATTTTAACAATCGCTCTACTCCTCTACGCTTCCCGATGACTGGAAAAACGGAAAGGTGGTTCCACTTCACAAATCAGGTGACAAACATTGTCCTCTTAACTGCCGGCCTATCTCCCTTACTTGTAGAAGAAGAGGCGGGTCGTCGCTGCTGGCTGGATTCATATGGGCTCCGCAGTTTTTTGGTAAATTCTGTGCGGAAATGTGCTAGCCAGTGCTTTGTTTTTTGCGTCTGTGGTCAGCGAAGCCGACATTCAACCCCTGGACGTCGAAAATCGCAAAAGTAAGCGTCTTTTCTTGAGATTTCCGGCCTTTTTCTCGGAGCACGCTATGTGCTTTGCTAAGCCTAACGCCAGTCAGGCCTAACAGGTCGATCGGCATGGAAGTCGACGGCTCGTCGCATGCGTCGGAGACTTCGGGGCCTCGAGAAGAAACCACCGGGGATCCTACGTATTCCCTGGGTCGAGCTGTAGTTCTGGGGGAGGATATCTCCGAGAAGGATTTCTACGCGAAGGGAGCTGGATGGACAACGGCGGTCCGAAAGGCGTTACGCAAGAAGCAAGAAGCCTCTAGAACTCTCCAGAACGCTGCCAAGCCTCACGGTTGGCGCCAAGGAGGAAATAGGCCTCGCTCGACTCCGAAGCCAATGCCGACTAGATTGCCGGAGGACGACATCAAGGTAGTTCTCCGACTCAGGGGAGGATTGAATTTGCGAACGGTGAATCGCATAGTTCTCCAACGAAGTATTTCCAAGGCGGCGGAAATAGACGACATCGGACTATTCCGAACCGACACCTTTAGGTACAACGAGCAGCAGAATACGCTGATCTTCAGCACGCCCGACGAAACTCGAGCGGGAAAACTCAATTCTATCCAAGGCATTGAAGTTGACGGTCGCCAGTACCCCGTAGCAACGTACGTGGTAGCACCAGACGATACCGTCAAGGAGTCATCCATGGCATTCCTGCGGAAGACACGGATGACATAATCACTACGAGCTTGGTACACCCCGGCAACCCAAGCATCGTACAAGCGAGGAGAATGGGTCAGTCCAACTCGGTTATCATCCTGTTTCAGGGTCACCGCGTTCCATTCTGGGTACGATATGGCTGTGTGGAGACGCGATGCTTTCTCCACAAAAAGAAACGAGAGTACTGCGAGAACTGCGGTAACCTAGGACACCGTGCTGATGTGTGTCCAAGAACAGGCCCAACGAGATGTCGTACTTGCGGTACGCGCAACCCCGATCAAGGCCACACATGTGTGCCCACCTGTGGAATGTGTGGCAAGGGTCACACAACGGGAGCAAGGCAGTGCAAGAAATTATTTCGCACTCCACCCAAGGCGAAACCCACAGCACCACCAGATATCGAAACCCCAGCACCACCAGCCCTGCGCAGCTCCGAGTTCCCCCACTTGAGACGCTTCGCGCGAGATCAAGATCGAGGGGCCTTTCCAGGTCACGGAGCAGAACTCCACGTCGAGTAGCCAGACCCAGCAGGTCGAGGTCAAGATCAAAGGCCAGACAAAGCGTCGGGTGGAGCGAGGTGGTAGCCGGTCACCCCAAGACCAAGCCAACCTCACGCACTGCAGACAAGACTTCCACCAAGCTCGCAGAGTTGAAGGCTATGGTGGAGAGCCTTCAGGACACAGTAGCACGACTTCTGCGACAAACTGCGGAGTCCGAAAGACGAAAGAAAGAGACCGAAGTTCGGTATAACGCAGTACAGCAGCAACTCGACTTGCAGAGAAACGAAGCAGGACCAACTCCCAAAAGGAGGGCTGTCCGCCGTACCATGACACCACTCACTTCTACCCCCTCGGGCACAACCACGAAGGATGAAGGAGCGGCCATGCAACAGGACGCGACCAACCAAGACATAGACACACGCATAGACCAGCTGGAATGCGAGATGCGCGAAGTAAAGCACTACTTGAAGACCATCCTTGACAGACTCCCACAACCCAACAATGGCCAAGGCAAGTAAAGGTTGCATTGTGTGGCAGTGGAACTGTCGAAGCTTGGCTCCGAAGAGGGGACACCTTCACCAGTACCTACAATCCCTACCACCAGAACGCAGACCAGACGTTTTAGCCATACAAGAAACGTGGAAGGCCATCACCATTCCGGGATACCAAGCCTTTAATCACACCAACTCATCAGGGGTCGTACGAGTCACCACGCTAGTGCGACGCAACCTACCAGCACAACTTCATTCAACCGGCATCGAAAACATCGAGCACACCTTCATCGAAATCTTGGCGGGCAAGAAGAAAAGCCATCGCAGCACGTTCATCCTCAATGTATACAGTCCTCCGAAGACACGACACTCGTTTCACCAGCTCCTGCGCGGCGCCATAGACATGGCCAAGGGAAAGGCTCTGCTCATCGTTGGTGACTTTAACGCACCACACATGTCATGGGGCTATCCGCAAGATAGCGCCAAGGGTCGGCAGCTTTGGCAGGACATTGCCACCCTGGGACTGGACCTACTCACAGACCCGACGCAGCCAACTCGGAAAGCCACGGGCGGATGCAAAGACACATCACCAGACCTCTCACTCGGTCACTGCTTGGACGCAGAATGGCACAACACCCTGGAAACTCTGGGCAGTGACCACTACATCCTCAACATTCTCCTGAGACGCGGCCCCACGAAGCCCAAGGGAAGGCCTCTGCGAGTAGTCGAGTGGGACACTTTCAGGCAGGAGCTGGACGAAGTGGACCGAGACGAAGAGATCAAGGACCTGGATCAGTGGACTGCAGGCATCAGAGAAGTTGAAGCCTCAGCCACAAGAAACATTCCCGAGGAAGCAAATCTGACCGCGGCGGACAGTCGGCTCCTGCACCTATGGGAAATGAAGACGAACCTTGAAGCACGCTTAAGGCGACAGAAAGGAAATCGTCGGCTACGCAAACGAATCGCAACATTGTACAAGACCATCGAGAGTCACGCCACCTATCTCACAACTCAGCAATGGGAAGACACCTGCAACGAGTTCGAAGGAGCTCCTAACACTCCAAAGACGTGGAACATCCTTCGACATCTCCTCGACCCCGGACAAAGCCGAACCACAGTCCGAAATCAGATGGAGTGTATCCTGAACTCCTTCAAGGGAGATGGAAAAGAGCTCGTCCAAGCAGTACAAAACAAGTATATCGGACGAGCTCCACCAACACCTCCGATGGAATACACGGGCCAGCCGAACCCTACGCTAGACGAAGAGTTCCGACCCTTCGAAGTCATGGCTGCGATCCGAGAGCTCAAGACCCGCTCCGCTCCAGGACCTGATGAAGTCTCCAACAAGCTACTGCGCCACTTGGACGACAGAGAGATTGACCGGCTAACATCATACTTCAACGTCTGCTGGCAAAAAGGAGAGATCCCAGAATCCTGGAAGACTGCGAAGATGGTGTTTATACCCAAGCCTGGGAAAAAACTACAACTGGACGCCCTGCGCCCCATTTCGCTCACATCCTGTCTCGGGAAGGTCTTGGAGCATGTCGTACTGAATCGCCTTAACAGGTACGCAGAAGCCAACAGAGTCTTCGCGGACACCATGGTCGGGTTCAGACCTAAGCTCTCGACGCAAGACGTGATGCTACGACTGTATCATCAGATTGTGTCACGGGAATACGCACCCAAAAGGGATACCAGAGCCATACTCGGGCTGGACATCTCGAAAGCGTTTGACAATGTCAGCCACGCAGCCATCCTCCGTGGACTAAACTCCATTGATGTGGGCGAGCGAATTTTCAAATACATACAGAACTTCCTTTCAAGTAGGCAGGTGCAAGTCTCGATCGGCGGGTTCCAATCTGACCTGCAAACTCTGGGCGGAGTCGGCACACCGCAAGGAGCAGTGCTCTCTCCGTTTCTCTTCAATATCGCCATGAAGGATTTACCGACGAAACTACAAGGTATCCCCAACCTTCACCACAGCATCTACGCAGACGATGTCACTCTGTGGATGGCAGGAGGAAGCGATGGCGCCATCCAAGACTCGCTGCAAGAAGCTATAGGCATCGTGGAAGCCTACGCTAAGGAGCGCGGACTAGCCTGCTCTCAGGAAAAGTCGGAGTTGCTACTCATGGCCGGCACCACTGTGAAAACTCCCTCAAGCATCATACTGCAGGTCGGAGGCAAAGACGTCCCTCGGGTCCGGCGACTTCGGATACTCGGTCTGTGGTTGCAAGAAGATGGCAAGAACACATACAGCATCGGAGTCCTCCGTAACCACGCACAGCAAGTAGGAAGACTTATAGCAAGAATCGCCGGAAAACGGTACGGGATGAAAGAGCAGAACGTCATTCGCCTTATCAAAGCCTTCGTGATTAGTAGGATTGCCTACATCGCACCCTTCCTGGATTTGACACTCACGGAGAAGGATGCCATCGATCGCATCATCCGCTGTGTATACAAGAAAGCGCTTCATCTACCACCTTCAACAGAGACCAAGCGACTCGAGAAGCTTGGGCTTCACAACACCCTCTCGGAGATCATTGAAGCACAGAGGATAGCCCACTACGAAAGGCTATCTATGACCACAGCGGGGAGAACCATCCTCACATCTTTGGGCATCAACTACCACCCAACAGGGCACAGGACCCGAGGCTTGCTTCCAAAGGAGCTACGCGAGCAGCTACGGATTTCGCCTCTACCTCGTCACATGCATCCAGTGCACGACACAGGCCGACGCATGGCCAGAGTCAAGGCTCTGGAGAACACTCTACAGCAAGGCTACGATGACTCTGAGGTGACCTATGTCGACGCAGCCTCAGCTGACAGGGGTCGAATGACCCTAGCAGTTACGAATCGCTCCGGCCAAATCCTCACGGCAGGCAGCATGTATACCAGCAACAGTGCAGAGGCAGAGGAAGCAGCCATCGCCTTGGCCCTCACCCTCAGCACCACGAAAGTCATCGTCAGTGACTCCCAGATGGCCATCCGCCAGTACATGCGTGGTCAGATCTCTGACAAAGCTCTCAAGATCGCCACTGGTCATCGTCTGATCGACCACCCAGTCCGCATCCTGTGGTCTCCAGCCCATGCGTCACTCCCAGGCAACGAAGGTGTTCACAGTGCAGCCCGCGCTCTTACACACCGGGCTAGCACACCAAGTGAGCACTCGACCTTCGCCTCGTGGAACCACGACAACCTCTACACCTTTAAGGGGGTGCTGGACCACTACCGAGTAGAACGCCGAGCCTACCCAGAGGCTCACAGCACTCTCAGCAAGGCAGAATCCACCATCCTCCGTCAAGTCCAGACGGAGACCTTCCTCAACCCGGCGCAGTTGCACTCGTGGTACCCAGATACCTACGACCCGTCTTGCAGGAACTGTGGCGAGATCGCCACACTCCACCATATACTCTGGGGGTGCCCGGAGCTGCTTCTTCATTCGAAGAATAAGGAGTTCATCAAGCAAGCCAGGCAACCAGGCGCCTGGGAATCCTTCCTGCGGGATCCTGACCCCAAGACTCAGAAAATTCTAGTCCAGCTGGCCTCGGACGCCGCCGGGAACATCGCGTCTCGTCTGTCGACCGAGGGGATCGCTTCGTCAAGGGTCTCTCTCTAAGAGAGACTTGCTTGACGCGGGGATCTAACAGTCTTGGACCCAATAAAGTCTACCTCACCTCACCTCACCCTTACTTGTACACCTTACAAAATTATGGAGCATGTCATTTACTCGCACCCTGTTAACTTTCTAGAATACATTTCTTTTTTCACTCCTTTTCAGCACGGCTTTCGTAAACTTCTTTCGTGCGAAACTCAACTGCTGTCTTTTACTAACGACCTACTTTCTATTCTAGATCGTGGATCCCAGGTTGACTGCGTTTTTCTTGATTTTAGCAAAGCATTTGACAAAGTTTCCCAAGCTTCTATTCCTCAAACATAGTAAACTTAACATTGACCCAACCGTTTTATCCTGGATTAAAGACTTTCTAACAAATCGATCTCAATTTGTCTTCACTAATCAAGCTAATTCTCACCTCAGTTCCGTCACATCAGGCGTCCCACAGGGGTCCGTCTTAGGTCCTCTATTATTTCTAATCTACATAAATGACTTACCTCAGAATCTGTCTTCCTTTGTTAGTCTGTTTGCGGACGACTGTGTCATCTATCACGAAATCACTAATAACTCGGATGTTCAACTTCTTCAGACTGACATAAACACTGTTTTGGACTGGTGCAACGCATGGTGTATGTCTCTTAACATTAACAAATGCAAAGCGATGCGTGTATCTCGACGTAACTCATCACCACCTTCATACACCCTTGGCACCTCCCCTTGGAAATCGTAACTTCCTGCAAATATCTTGGAGTTCATATTACAGATAACATGTCATAGAACGTTCACATTGATCATATCACTGCTAACGCTAACTCCATGCTCGGCCTCTTAAAACGGAATTTTACTTTAGCACCAGTGTCTCTAAAATTACTTTTATTCAAAACCCTGGTACGCTCAAAATTAGAGTACGCTGCAGCAATCTGGGATCCCGGTCACACCACGCTCGTATCTAACATTGAAGCCATTCAGAACCGTGGCGCGCGGTTTATCTTTTGTAATTATCATCGTTCAGCCAGTGTGTCATCCATGAAATCTAACTTATCTTTGCCCCTTCTTTCTCTGCGCCGTAAAGTATCTCGTCTATCGCTTTTTCATAAAATTTACTTCTCTGTCCCTACTCTAAAAGATAAACTTATTCTCCTCCCCCGCACATCTCCTTTCGCCTTGATCATCAGTATAAAGTTGGAATTCCTCAGTGTCGCACCTCCACCTACCTCGACTCTTTTATCCCCAGGTCGTCATCGGAGTGGAACCACCTTCCCGCATCTTTGGTATCTATATCATCATTTGATTCTCTTAGAACTGCATTAAACAGCCATTTTTGTCAGCAGACACTCTGACTGCTTTTTCTATTGTATAAATTTTTGTATTTATTCTCATTTTTTGTATTATGGTTTGTTACTTGCCCCTCCCCTCTGTAATGCCCTCGGGCCTTGAGGGCATTGAAATAAATAAATATATAAATGTACAACCAACTAGCCCAAACCCAAGTCCAAGCTTTATTAATCTTCATTTCGAGTGCATCGGGCTTTCATGTTCTACTATCACCTCCTCTTCCACGCATACATCACTTCATCGGATTCATTGCTGAAGCAAGATGCAGGACACTCATTCTGACGTACGCCCTAACACACGGCTTGTCGAGCACCTGTTCTGGTGTCCCTATTTGGAAGGATGGCACCGGGGAGGCCACAGCAAGGCGCTGCTGCAAAATGCTACGCGCCGAGACTTGGAGGCAAGTACGCTTCTTCAAGCTCAACATTAGGAACATTTGCGATGCCTCTTTATCACCAACCCGAGCCAAGTTGATGTACAACTACTTCATCGATATAGCGGAGAGCCAGGGCGAGAGACAGTGGACTGCATGTATAAACAACATGCCGAAAAAGAATAACGAGGATGAAGGACGAAAAAGCTAGGTTCGTCAACATGACTGATCTAATTATCCCAGACAACGTCTCCAAGACATTAGAAAAAGGACCAAAATATGCAGTAGAGCCTAAGGCCCAAACTGTGGACTTGATTGGCATGGTGCATGACGTTGCAAGGAAGGTTTCCGAAGAAGGGAGAAACGCATGCATAGCTGCCGGCATAAGAGCAGTTTCCAACGAATTAAAAACAGCCAGGCAACCAGGCGTGAACACCAACTACACGGTACGATGGATTAGAGGAAAGAACTGCAGCCTCCTGCTAGCTGACAAGACAGGAGTGTTCGTCATCTTAGAACAGGAAATGTACAAAAACAAAGCCAAAGAATCCATGCTAAAAAACTTCGAGGAACGGATAAGACATCAACGAAAGGTGTATGAAAAACGCCAGAGCACAAATGGCAAGACAGTGTGAAGAACTAGGCATCACCAAGATAGCGAAGGAAGTAAAAGGCAGCCGTCAACTATGTCTAAACCCATTCTTTTCAGTCAAAACGCACAAAGAAGGTAGTCCATTCCGGGTAATAGTAGAAGACAAAGGCACATGGCAGCATGTGATTGCAAGAGAACTACAAAAATTCTTGTCACTTCTACAAATCGATGATCCATTCCTGGTACGCAACTCAGATGAGGTGGTGGAATTCCTGAATGGAACACAACCCATCAATGCTTTCTCGGTAGATGTCAAAGACATGTTCTACAACGTGCCACAGCAAGGAGCCTTGGAGGCAGTGGAAGAGTGCGTGGACGTCTACGGAAGGGTCAAATTCCAAAACCAGAGTGGGATCAGCACATCAGCTTTCCTCGATCTCCTCCGCACATACTTAAGCTCCCTGCACGTCATGTATGAAGGAAGTGTTTACACGCAAAAAGAGGGCATTTGCATAGGTTCGTGCATAGCACCAGCCTTATGCGACATATACCTGGCAAGAGGCAACAGAGATCTAGTGCCATTTTTCCGGGAGATCGGAGTTACAAGGTGCTTTCGATACGTGGACGATTTTCTGGTATGTTTCCCGATGAACAAAATGACAGAACCAGTGTGCGAAAAGGTCAAGCAGGAGTTCAAGAAAGTGCAAAGAGGCCTAGAGTTTCACATTTGAACAACCGGAGAGACGCAGGCTGCAATTCTTAGACATTGAAATGGCATTTGGAGAAAAGCATACATGCTGGATGTATAAGACCAGAGGGGCAAAAGGTATACTGCCGTACGACTCGGGGCACACTAAGTTGGTGAAGAGGAGTGTCGCCTCTGGGTGCGTATGGCAGGCCATGAAGAAATCATGCCACCACAGAATGTCAGAAGGCCTACAAAGACAAATCTCCAGACTACAAGCAAGCGGCTACCCAGAACCACTGCTAGTAGCTGTGGCAGAAAAACGCATAGCAACACTCAGAGGCAATCACAAAACCAAGGAAAAGGACCCGGTCAAAAACCAATGGTAGTGATGCCATACATTCATAAATTTTCGCACCGACTGAAAAAGATTGCAGAAACGCACGAGGTCAAAGTGGTCCTATCCGCCCCTTTAAGCTAAAATGACTGTGCAAAAAGGTTAACAAAGAGGAAGGCGACACATCGGGTCAATCGAAGTGTGGGGTAAAGCACAAAAACAAGTTCGTAGAATGCGTAGAAGGGGTTGTCTACAAAATACCATTGACGTGCGGAAACTCATACATCGGGCAGACGGGGAGATACTTAAATGACAGACTCAGAGAACATAAACATGCATGCGGGCAATTGCAAGCTCCTGGCAACTTAGCAGCGCATTGCGCAAGATGCAGCTGCGAACCGCTATTTGGAAATACATCAGTCATGGACAGATCGAAAAATAGAAACAAGCGCGAAATCATAGAAGCCTTCCACATGGCCTCAGGGAAGCACGGCACGTGTGTAAGTGATCCATCCATTGCACTGAACGAAAAGGAAATTGAACTGCTGAGACACCACATTGCATAACGAGGCGGACACCAGCACCAGCTTCAAGGTCACCACTCACACCACAAAAACCGAACGTTTATCAGAAAAAGGAAAAAACACCACAACAATCGCAAGTCCACACATCTTTATGAAGACATTTATCATTATTTCATAGCTTTCGTTCTTTTCCAAACTCACGCATGGGAAACCTCATGCATTGAAAGGAGAAAAGGAAAAGAATAAACAGTTGTTAGTCTGTGCCCATTCGTGTTCGTCGTGTTTCTCCTCATCTCAATGTAATACCCCAATCATACGGCATTTGGCTACTTAGCGACGTGCGCTGATCGAAAGTGTCGCTGTGATCGGCCTTCCACGATTTGGCCGAATGCTGGCTATGTTACGTCAGCAAAGGATTTCTCTTCGACAGAATTAAGAGGATTGAAAGAACTTCACATTTTAGCGGTGCATTGGTATTTTGCTAATTACTATATTTAGTTAAATCAAGCAGAGTTTTTGTTTTAATCTATCCTATTAGTAGTCAACATATGAGTTTGTATGTCGTCATGGAAGGGCAACAGCAGAAGAAAACAAGCGGAAGCAGGGTTTCATTTGTTGATATATTCAAGTTAAAAATCTCAGCTTTTACCCATATACATGTTTGTAGTGGACGATTCAGACGAGCCGAATGTACTTTTACCCAACATTGTACGAGCGTTCTACAACAAACCTCACACGTTTCAATCTAACTAAGTCCCTTGGTCGAACTTAACAACAGTTGCTTCTCGATGTTGCTGTCCGCAAGACGAGCAAGTGGAGGAGAGGTAGGGCTTTTGGAAGGTCAGTCTTAAAAAATACAAATACTTCTTTGTAAGGTTGGCTTTGTTGTTCTTTTTGAAGGTGAAAAACAAGAAAAGAAATAAAGTTTTTTTTATCTTTTAAGTGACCAATGTTCGGGATACAAGGGTGCGTTCGATGTCTGGCAATCTGTGATATCCTTGTATACAGGTCTCGTTATGGAAGTTCACAAGTGGCTGTAGTCGGCCTTAGATTTCTGGGTGTATGAGGATTCATGGAACCAAAGAAAGTAGCTGAGTTTGAAACAAACCTCTTTCTTTGTCTTTTCCTACGACTAAAAGCCTTGCTTTTTGTACCGCAGTTTCGGACACTCAAAAAAGAATCAATGTTCACCAGCTCTCCTGCACCCGAAACTGTTAGCAAGCGAGGACCACACAAAATAATCCATAAGATTAGTAGCCAAAAAGGTAACGAGATCCTGCACTTGCGCTTTCAAAATTTCCCTGTTCAAAATAAAATAAAATTACCCCACTGGACAAAAAAAGGAACGCCGTTACTCCTTCCGTTCCAGTAAAATGTAACGCGTTCCCGTTCCAGTTCCACCTATGCAAAATGAAACGGTGGCGTTCTTTCGTTCCTCCTACAGGAACGCGTTCCAGGAACGCCGTTCCTTGGAACGCCGTTCCGTACAACACTTGGCTGAAGGTACCTGTAGTAAACGGCGTTCTTGATCACACGATAAAGAAACGGAGCACTTTAAGTTGATGTCGATTGCATTCCAGCGTAACCGCGAGAGGAGCACGTGATTAAATTTATTCCTCGAAATCGGTTTGACGCGCAGTATTTTATTATTATTGTGTGTGAAATATTGCATTTGAAACATAAATATTATTTCTGTCTGCTTTTGCGGCACTTCACTTTTTTCTCTACTGGTAAGGGCGCACCTAAATGAGTCTTGCTGTAAAACGTTCGACCCGTCTGGCCACACTGGCTCTAAATCATCTGCGTTTACGAGTTTGCATTGCAAGGTGGGCGCCCTTTTTATGTTTAGCAGCTCCATTTTCTTGTAAAGGTCTCGCTGAAGTAGCTAAATAGTGCCCGGCGGAGACGAACCACGACGGAGTCTCACGGTTACGCCAGTCACGCGATCGAAAGGGATAGACGACGACGAAGATAAAGTGTCCTGGGTGGGAGAGTCGGGCGACTCGTCTACAACCTCGAAGAAGAGCTCTCAGTGGTCCATCGCATTCCGGTTCGTAGCAGACATTGTTTGCCACGTGCCGCCGCTGCCACCTGCTAGCTAGAGTATGCGTTCATCATTAATGGATTATTCCGTAATATTTGTGTTCGCAATCATTTAGTAATTTGATACTTATATATATTCAATTTGTTATCATGCATTAAACAATATATATTTATATATCTGTGATATTATTTTGAGTTTGTGGGTCCGAGGCTACTCCCTGTAGCTGTTAAGGAGCTCGGCGAGCTCCGTTTAACACAGGACCTCCCTTAGCTAAAGGGACCTTAAAGCGCCGTGTGATCGCGGTCTCCAGCTTCCTTTACTACAGGTACCTGTGCTAAAGGTACCTTTACGCTGCCGTGTGATTAGGATAGAAAGCATCCTTTTCCTTTCAATATTTGGTCACGCGTTTAACTTCGCAGCGCAGCACGTCTATCAATGTACAACCAACTAGCCGAAACCCAAGTCCAAGCTTTATTGGTCATTCTGAAAAACACGTTTAGATGCGGTAGCTTTATGGGCAAGATGGTGCTCTTGTTTCGGTTCGTGCCTCTGGACGACCCTTAACTAAGGTCGTTCACACATCTGCGTTGGTTGCGTTCGCAGGCAACCGAAGCAACCGTAACGACAAAGTCACCGTGACAAGTGTTTGCCGTACACAGCCTGGCAAGCGATTCAAGGGATAGCTTCGCGAAGCGATCCATGAGTCACGATTATTGCGGTGTTTTGGTCGTTACCATTGTTTCGGTTGCATGCCAAAGGAACCGTTGCAAAAGTGTGAACCAGCCTTTAGTCTTTCAGTGACTGTGGTAGGTGGTGCTCTTAGTTCAGGTGGTGTAGAGTGCCTTCATACACACGCGCGCTTTTGCTTGAGTGGTGACATCTCAGCCATCTTTCCGCCCAGTCGCTTTTTTATGCATTTTGAAGTGCGCGCAATACGGTGTCACTCAGCTCGAGCGTGTAGCTTTGTCTAATGCATAGACGCCATTTTTCCGCCCTAATCACGCACCGAGTGCGCGAGAGCGTCACGCGCTGGCACATTCAGCGCAACAATGGATGTCTTTACCCTGAGACAGACAGACATGTAGGCACCCTAATGTGGTGCCTAGGGATAGGTTTTCTTTGAAAACAGATTACGTCTCATCGTTCTGTCTTTCTGGCGCTGCACGTGGGTCTCTTCAGCACCACACGAATACAAATCCGTTGCGCTGAATTTTATAAGGCACAAAGAGAGAAAAAGCAGGTTTTCCTGCCCTTTCTTTTCCTCCTCGTTCCGCGCTCTTTCTCGATCAAATGTTTGTCCTCATTCCTTTCTCGCCCTTTTCACCCTTCTCGCTCCGTTCGATTCCTCACACCACCTGTTTGTACTTATTCCGTTCCTGCTTGCTAGAACCGTGGCTCAGTCAGCAACGCACTGGGCTTCCAATCCGGTGACCGGGGTTCGATTCCTGGTACTGGTTGCAGTTTTTTTCAAGATCATTTGGAACTTACTGGCAAGCCCGCCTACACATTTAGTACTTACGCGGCTACTCAGGTTGGTTGGCCCTATGCGGAGGGCAAGCTCGTCTGCTTGTTGTGCAGGGGTTCCGGTGACGTCGGAACGCCGAGCTCTGATTGGCTCGAGTGGAAAGTTAGAGGGTGGCCGAGACCCCCTATCTGAGTGTCGTCTGCTCTTTGCAACATCGTCTGCAATTCAACAGCTGTCTTACCTTTACGAGGGAACTCGACTTCGCCTTTCAGAGAGGACAGACGAAATAACTCGAGCGGTACGATGTGTTTTGTGTAACAACTAGCAGACACGTATCAAGGAGCGAAGCCAAAGGACTCACGGGCGAGGTGGCCGACGCGACGAGGTTTGTTTGCTAACAACCGAGGAAGATGGTGGCTATACTCTGTTTCACTTTATGATGTACCACAGGAAAGGCAACAAGCGCGAGCTCCTTGCTCCAGGGCGCATCTTGGCGGCACAAGCTCTCGTGCGTTAAGAGTAGCTCCCAACGCTAGGAGCTCGCGCTTCTAGCTTTGTCTGCGGTACAACGTAAGGTGAAACGAAGTATAGCGTCCACAAGTTCCATCCTTTCGCGTTTGGCGTCGAGCGTATCGCGGATGTTATGTCGTAGACTCGGTAACACCAAGAATCAATTATTGTTTTTATTTTTGGCGAAATTTTATAGAAACTTATTTTTCTATCCCCTGTTCTTTAAACAGACGAACACTTGCTCGGGGGTAATCCGATGGACTTCAATTGGCCCTCTGTATTTGCTGAAGTCACTTTTTTTCTAAGCTTACTGTTTTAACAGACGGGAATAAAAACACGCTGCTTCCTTCAGTGTACATGCGTGCGTGCGGCCCCAAACATCTAAGGGCATCACATACCTGTTATTGCTCTGTTTCGTGCGGCTAGGAGCCGCTTGTCCGTCTAAGATGGGTGCAAGGTGCAGAGAACCACGCACAAATTTACTAGGCTAGGGTCTCGTTCGTTATCGAAATTAACCAGACAAATCACTCCACCAACTAAGAACGGACATGCACCACAATCCACCGAATGAAGAAAGAGCTCTCAATTTGTCAATCCTCCCAGAAATTTAAAATGCGACACACCGTCCTGAATGCACCCACCACATCCGAAGACGCAGAACGTTTTCATTTCCTCTGGTAACGCTGCCCCTTGGACAGCGCCTGATCGGAGCCGACCTCTAAATCACACAGGACAGAAGCTAAACGTTCTTTTCTTTTTTTTTTTTTAACCAGCAACCAAGCGAAAAACTGATGGCTACAGCCACAGCTGCTTCAGCACGTTTACCATTGCCGACGCCGAAATGTTTACATCCGCGACCCCCCCCCTTCCACGAGGAGACGGAGCTTAATATAACCTCCTCTCCCACCTTCACACCTCCTTTTCTATGCGCAGAAGACCGAAATGCGCCCACTTGCAAGGCGCATAAATCTACCGCTTTAAAACGATTTTAGGGGAGAATGGCATTGACATTACCACTCAAGCAAAAGCGCATTTGTACGTATGAAGGCACACTTGTCACGTGCAATGGTCCTGCGTTGCTGGGGCCTCGCGCCGCTCCCACTCGTTCACCACCGGCCATTACTACAGTTATTCAGCGCCAACAGGCTCAATACCATTCACTGCGGCAGCCCTACTCTCCCACGAGAGGCGGTCCACCTCTCGTGGGAGACAAGGCTCCCGCCGCGGTTCCCCAGTTCCTGCGGCACCGGACCGCGACCGCTGCTGGTATCACCACACCTTCGGACCAGCAGCCCGTAAGTGCACGCCGCCGTGTTCGTGGGAGGGAAACACGACCACCGGGCACTGGCAGCGGCGGGTGACCCCGGTTCATGACAAAGCCGATTGTTTTACGTCGTGGATCGCGTCGCTGGCCACCGGTTTTTGTGGACACCAGAGAAGAGGTCAGCGTTCTCCCAGAAACGCCAGCTGACAAGCGGCGCCTCGTTCAAACATGCCCACTTCCAGCCGTGAATACTGGGTGTTTCAAGGAGCGGCCAGGCTTTTTAAATCGGCTGCGAAATTCAGTTTCTTAACATATCGCGCTACGACTTTGTGCAGCGTTGCCCACAGATGGTGCATTTGTTTTGTAAAATTTGCAAAAAGCGAACTTACCTGAGGACAAAGTAGAGAAAGAAAAAGACTTAGCTCCTATGCAAAAGCAGCGAAGCCACCGGTCCTCAAACAATACGTCGCCGTTTCGCATGGGAGACAAGAGATGGCGCGAGCCGTCGCGACGCCAACTGCCGCCAACGAACGAGCATAAAGCGCCGAGAGCCGGCGTCTTTAGCAGAGGATCCTTTCGATTCAAAAGCGGCGCGTGTCCCTCAGCGGCGACAGTCGCAGAACCAAAAACAGGGGCGGTAACAACAAGGAACTGAGAAGCAGACGACATCATTACCCCGAAAAAAGCAGCCAAAATATCCCCAGAAACCATTTTTTATCGATTACGTGTCCATTCAATGTGTTTTATTAGTTAGGATGATAAAATAATGCATTGGCAACTGATATCAGAAAAGCTCGTGCAACTTTTAGTCGAAAAGATTGTCTGCTAAAGACGCCGCCTTTCGGCGACAGTATGCTTGTTCGTTGGCGGCAGTTGGCGTCGCGACCGTTTGAGCCTCTCTTGTCTCCCGTGCGAAACGGCGCCGCATTGGTTGAAGACCGGTGGCTTCGCTGCGTTTTCATATAAGCTATGCCGTTTTCTTTCTCTACCTTTCCTCAAATAAATTCGCTCTTTGCAAATTTTACAAAAAAAATGCACCATTTGTGGGCAACGCTGCACAATGTCGTAGCGCGATAGGTTAAGAAATCGAATTATGGGGTCTATCTAAAAAGCCTGGCCGCTCCTTTGGAAACCCAGGACAGCCAAAAACCCTACATTTCACAAGTTCGCTCTGAGCTGAAATTTCAATTAACTCACACTTTTTGTATACCGAGGGAAGACCATTTTCTCTTCTGTACAGTGGTATACAATATTTGTAGGAAACGACCGAGCGCTGCAAGAGCGATTCAAACACCGGATTATATTGTCATTTCTCATGGCCGCAGTGGGGGCTCAGGCTTAACGCCTTACAGCAAACTGAAGTTAGCGATATCGGCCGATAATTGCCCATACTTTGTAACGCGATGACATCAAACGTGGTATAGCTAGGACAAAGCTGACTTAATATCACACCCCTGTGCGAGAGTTTAAAGACACCGAAGCACTGGTTTCTGCGGTTTCAGCGAACCATTCATTATGGGGAAGTTAAAAAACGTTCAGCCCATTGCAAAGCCTTTTGAAATGCACGTGGTTCCAAAAACATGTGCCCATTGAGACGCAGCGCACAAGCGCTTTCGGTCTGTTTTAACGTTACGTCCCTACTTACACATATATCTAGAAGGCGCCACGCGCACGCGTTGGCGGGCAGGCGAGCGCACGCTTCGACCTGCGAGCTACTAAACCGCCTGTGCTCCTCTCGGAAGATATGTGAACCCCGAATGAAAATTCGCCACCAAGGCTGATCTTGTTCATATCCCCCCCCTCCAGTTTTGTCTTCTTTCGCCATTCTCAAGCCTTCTGGTGCTGGTCGAAAAATGGGACATTGAAAAGTCTTTTTCCTGTTCCATTCGGGTCTTTTCCTGTTCCATTCGCTGCTTTTTGGCGCCTCTACACAATGCTCGCTTCGGCGTACCTAAGGGACTGGCTACGTCAAGACCAACGTCCCTATGATGTTAGCTATGCTGTCGGTGACGACAGAAGACTGGAGCTTCTCAACGGAAAAGTGGTTGAAGCCTTATCTACGAAATTGTGCGTATAAAGAGGGCTAACACTAATGTATATCCACATAGTGCAAGGCTGCATCGACAACATAATTTCGGCATTAATTCCGGCACTCTAATGTTTCAAGACCATTGTGTAAAAAATACATATTAAGAATGTTCATCTTTGTTTCCTGATGCTAGATTGAAAATATAGTGAGCCTTCAAGCTAAGTATCGATTCAATCGCCTTCTTTTTTACGTCGTCTTATGGATATTTTTTTTAATATAACAGATACAAAACGTGTTTGTAGAAGTAAAAACCAATGTCAAGCATCTCATACAGACTAATAAAAAATCACGAAAAAAATGAAAACACAAAAAAACGACAAAGGAATTAAAAGAAAAAAACACGGGTATTTGTTTACGGCCCGTTCAGATGTACCTCTAGCACGAAAAGTGCCGCAAGCAAGTAGACACTTGTAAATTGAATTTAAAAAGAAAGAAAAAAAAAAACGGAACGCAAACAGTTTGTGTTTTGTGCTCGTTCTTTTCAACCTCCGTTCCTTTGCCCTGTTTGTTAGTTTTTTTAAGCTAATTACATTACTTCCACGCCTTATTGAAGGCTATATTCATTCGTATCCAACCTACATAGGTTATTAGAATGCTGCCTCTAACGCTTTTTAAATTGGGGTGATTAGCGTTTTATGCCGCCCATTCATAAAAACGTTAGCCTGAAGTGGCAACAGTTGAAGCCAAAGGAGCCGAGGTGTCATGCTGTAAGATGCCGAAGGCGTTTGGAGCTTGTCGTCCCGGTAAAAAGCACGAGCAACACGAGTTTTACTTTCATCGCAGCGCCTCAACTCCTGACTGCCCAAGCTTTCGTTAATTGTGAAGCTATAGAGGGTCAACTGCAGAGGAGCGGTCTGCCACATTAGCGGCTGTAACATCACCAAGAATGCGACCGGGCAAAGCATGACACTTCTACGACGTCCTCAGTGTATGAAATCGAGAGGACACTTTTAAGACACAGTAAACACACTAGACGGACGCGCTTCCGGCACCATGGATATCAGAAGCGAGAGTCAATTTCTAGGTTAGAAAATGTCTAATTTGCTTTGGGGCTGGCAGGGCGTCACTCCCCCGCTATAAATCATGTTCACACCAATAAATGCCTTGACTACTGCCTAACCTCTCAGAAATACGTTTGGCCAACGTGTTGTGCACAAACAAGTTCGTGTTTTTCGCGTGCGCAGAAATCAGATTCGTGTGATGTAAAGCTTCTACGCATGTCCCGTGCGAGCAGCAGCGACATAACGCCATAGCAGCTCGTTGTTCATTAATGAGTCGCACGTCAACAGACACAGCACGTGGTGTACGAACGAAGCGTGATTGTGTGTTTTATAAATTATAAGTAGACTGGGAACTAAATACTATCTCTACATTGAGCAAAAAATGTAGTTCTTGTAGAAACTTGAGAAACAAACAAGGAAGTATAATTAAAGTACGGCAACCAACCGAGTTTTAAACATGTAGGAGCCCTACATTTCGACCCTACTTGGCTCTTCGTCAGGGGCGACTGTGGCCGTTGAGGAGCGGCGTGTTTCGGTCTTCTTCCTTCATGGACGGGGCGCATTTCTGAATCATCTTCTTTCACGAATATGGTGAAGCCCATTTACAGGCACTGTTGGTAAAACGCCAAGGCATCTATTTATGTTTCCTGGCGTCGTTTGTACGTGCCAGGACTCGATGAAATCTCTATGTTGGTTGTTAGTCTCTGTGTCGATAATGCTAGTGTTGTCGAAATCAATCCAGTGTTCTTTGACTTCACAGTGCTCCGCAATGCGCCTCCCTCGTGGTCGAGCTTGCGAACGTCGTTTTGTTTGTTGGCGTATTCTTTGATTAAAGTTCTTTGTCTCGCCGATATAAGTGGCTGGACAATCTGCACACGGGATGTTATAAACCACGCCCTGTGATGTTTTTCTTTCGGAGGGCCATCTTTTGGGTAGGGACATGAGTAACCCAAGCGTGGACATCCGCTTGTGGGCCACGCTGATTCCTTCTTTGGCTAGCACGCGTGCCAGCACCTCGCTTGTTTCTTTGATGTAGAGTATGCAGAAACGCGAGGTTGAGCGTGGCAGCGTACATGCATGTGGTTGGTGGTATCGGTGATCTCGAGCTTGACAACGGGCAACACGTTCGATAAAGGTACTCGTGTATGCGTTCTTTTTGAGATCAGCGTAGATGGTTTCATCCTCCTTTCTTCTGTCACCCTCAGACGAGCATATAGTCTTCGCCCTTGACAGCAGTGCCCTGACCACCGATGCTTTGCGCCAGGCTGGGTGACTGCAGTGGAACCAAACTGAAGATAACGTCCAGTATGTGTGGGTTTCCTGTAGACAAAAAACTTAATCCCTTCCTTTTCTCTTCTCACGAGCACGTCGAGAAAAGACAAGGAATTGCCTCCGTCAAAATCCGCTGTGAGTTGGAAAGCCGGTTCAATGGAGTTGAGGTGTGAGAGGAATCTGCCTACTTCACATCTTTGAAGGATGCAGAAGCTGTCGTCTACATACCGCACAAAATACCCAGCTGATTTAGCTGATCTTATCAAAAGATGAATGTCAGCCTGGCAACTGATTTCACATCAGCTATGGTGGAAGGGACCCACATGGATTACAATGGGAGAAGCAGCGTGGCGCCCAAGACAGCAATCACAAGAAGAGCTTTCTAATTGCGACTTGGAAGAACAGAAAACTACCAACGTGTTCCGAATTGGGGAACCAACCGAACCATCGTTTCTGGACGAAACACGTTATAGTTATATTTAATGATTCCATCGAAAGACGGCCTGGATCATTAGGTTCAATTCTAAACTAAGACGCAAAAATAGGCAAGGGGGACTGCTGACTATCCACAAGATTCATGAAGCCGAACTGTACTGGATTCGTGGAAAAACAAGCTCAAAAGGTACCAACTGAATTAAGCTTAAAAGACATTCCTTTGTTTCTTAGTGAGGATGGCGTGTTGAGAGTTACTGGTCGACTACAAAACAGCGAGGCACCTTATAGAGAATGACACCAAATTGTCTACCCAAGCATTACCGATACTGTCTGCCTGGGTTCCAAGAGCAATAAAGACTCCTCTACGCTGGAGTAGACTACACTCTTGTTACACTGAGAGAGCGGTACTGGATTGTGTCAGGCAGACAGTTGGTTCAATTATATCGTCTGTCAACGACATAATTTAAGACCAGCTTCTGAGATTACTGCGCAGTTACCTGAGGATCACGTGACAAAAGCCAATCCATTTGAACTGACCGGGATTGATTTCGCCAGTTCACGCTTCGTCGAAGGTAAGCCAACATCACAAAAGGCATATATTACCTTCTTTACACGTGCGGTGACGAGAGCAATACACTTCCCAAGCGGCACAAGAATATTAGGCGAATATCTACAAAATATTGTTGGCAAATACTCCGAATATACGGTTCTTCCCATCCACACGATGTCCAGACAATATCGTTCGAAAAGCGGGGCCGTACCAGCACAATATCACTGGAGTACTGCCAGCGTCAGCTGAGCATCCGCCGGGCATCGCGTGTTAATCGAGTGCCGTCAGTGTAGCCGCCAGATATCACCCGTGTATCCACAGAGTACGTAGAGAGTCGGCTGAGTATCCGCCGGGTACCGCGTATTTCAATCCAGTACTGGCAGTGTCGTCTGAGCACCCGCAGGATATCGCACGTATATCTACAGAGTACTTGGACCGTCGGCGATATAGTTCGTTGCAACTCAAGATGGTAGGGCGAGGGAAAGAATGGCCGGAAAGGAGGAAGCAGACGGAACGCTGGAGAAGAGAGGGGGACACCTCTTTCTCTCTTTAGCGTTCCGTCTGCTTCCTCCTCCCCGGCCCTTCTTACTATCGCCCTAGCTTCTTGAGTTGCAACGGACTATAGATACCGCCCAATTTATGTGCTACAAAAATATTTTTATCTGCTCACGCCACCATTACACTTCGGGCTTTTTTGACACCTTAATTATACACACATGTAGATACATTACGAATATCACAAGCATCAGCTGAACATATACATTGAGCGCATACACATACACGGCACATACAGACATTAGCCCAACAGCACACTCACCAACACCTCCTAGAAATAAAGCCGTAGCGCTCTTCTCGTGACGTCGCAACGGAATGCCACCGGGGGCGTGCGTCGAAGCGAATGCAACGCGCGTGGATCGACCGTCGTAACGCGCTTCCAGTCAACAAACCCGTGTCTTATTAGCTAAAATGAAAGCTGCACATAGAAACGGGTCTAGAAAACATTTTATTGCACGGGCAAAACATTACACCGCTAAATAATCGTACGAAATGGCAAGAGGTATGCGTATAAGACGTCAAAAAAATTGTGATTGTGTTAATTCGAAAACAGTGAGTCACGGAATTATTACTGTAGGAATGCATGTTTTATAAATAAATACTTCGACAAAATGGCGAGACACGCAGTGATTTGACAGAGCAAAACAGACCACAGTTAAAAATCAGGTAGACGTAGTCAACGCGGACATGGCTAGACAACTGTTACTTACGATCATGTAAGCGACTGTTATCGCGTGCATTCACTGAATTCTTGCATTATACCCCGGCCACATGGCAAAATTAATGTAATTTCGATCTAATTACATTATGGGGTCGACAAATCAGTTTGGACGCTCGTATAATCACTTTAGACCGCGAACTGATTAAATCTTATATCATTTAATGAAAATATATCAACTTTTCCGTATGGCAGGGGTACTAAACTTACTATTTAGTCAACTAATTTACTTCTCGCTATGGGCTCGAGCTGCCTTAAAGCAAAATATAACTTATTTTCTATAGAATAATACTATTACCTTAATACAGTTCGGATTCTAGTATAAACGCGGTAAAGACAATAAAATAACATTAGTATAAATAAACGCATAAGCACCAACAACGCACTTTCAATAATCACAAACTTGTTATTCACCTTCCAGTAAAAACTCGAATATTACCACGCATATTTACAAATGTCGACGCAACAGCACGCGGATAACGACGAAGAAAAACACTCCATTCATCACGAGATTTAAAAAAATCCACTGCAGCACTTTACTCGCATCCTACATGACCAAGAAAACTCATAAATAAGTTGTTTCTCACCTGTCGATCGTATCCATACGTCCCGCTCTATCCGCCACGAAAACATTTGAACACGACAAGAAGTATCTTGGTCGAGAGATGGCTCTATCGATAATGACCAGCGTCATCGTTGACTAGTTGCCACACATGTCACTCAAACCGTAGCAGGACTTGTTCCGCGAATGCACGTAAATGCTGTAATATCAAGCGAACACAAAAACTACCCGAGACTTCGGTGACGACGGAAAAATTACGGGAAGGAAACAAGTCTCTAAACAACCACACACGAGAGCGCCAAGCGCCGATACTGGCGTGTCGGGGACCGAAGACAAAAGAAAGACCGTTGGGCGAAACTCGTAAACAACACGTGATCAGGAAAGTAGGAGCCCGTCCAACACTGTCTCTCTCCCTCTCCCTTTCCAAGGCGCCAGCGAGTCTGGTCACGTGAGGTGTCGTATAGTTTCGGAATTCGTTGAACTAAAAAGGTTGGGTTCACTCTCCGTCTTATTACGCCTCCTCTCTCGCTCGTGTCGTCCCGTCTCTCTCCTCTCCCTTTCCAAGGTCTCTTTTTAGAGACCTTGGAAACCCGGTTTGCTTAAACTATATATCAGGATTGCGTCGGTGCAATATAACAGATTTCTGTGGACATCGGCCGTGTCAAAATGGTACCGGCTTTCTTTCAATATCATTTTCGAATCGGCGGAAAATGCCTAATACTGCGCAGTTATTGCCGATTCAGAAACGATATTCAGGGAAAAACACGGTTCGTGTACCATATATATCATGCTTGCGTCGCCGCAATATAACAGATATTCCGTCGACATCGGCAGAATCAGAATGGTACAGGCACAATTTTCCCGATACAACTGAAACATCGGCAATACTCGCACGACTTTCCCGACCCGAAGCGAATATCGCCCCAATATTGTGTGCTGCCTGGGTTAGAACTCAGGGAAGACATGACAACAGTCTCTTTTCTACACTCATTTCGCCAATTCGTATCGAGGAGTAGCATTCCACAAGAAATCTGCATGGTCAATGCATTAACCTGCAAAGGGAGCAAGTACTGAACAACCCGTGGAACATGATTAGAAACGAAGAAGTTGAAAATCAAGTTACTTCGAATATTCACTGCAAACTTATCGTTGAATCAGCTTCGGGAAAGGGAGGGTTTTTGAACATCTCTTCCGCTCAATCAAGTTGTCGTAAAAAAGGCCCTTGGGTGAAGGTGCCTGACGGGGGACGAACTGTACATTGTTTTGACAGAGAAGCGGTAATAAATTAACGACCTCTTATTTATGTTGGAGTGATCTCAGTGAATTAGAGGCATTGCCACCAATCAACTTCCTTGCTGGCAAGAGGCCAACATCTCCCCCAACAATGAAACTCTCACGGAGTTTCATCACGCTTTTTAGACCGTATTCTCCGGTCGTGGGAACATCGTAAATAGGTTCTCGAACAATTTGGATGAGCAGGTCAAAAGAACACTTAATGAAATTATGAAGTATGTACACAGCGCCCACTCAAAAATCTCGTTGCCTAAAAGTTGGAGATTTGGTCTTACTCAAAGACAGCCTACGGCCTAGACAGCGGTGGCAGATGGGCACTGTTGAAGTGGTTTTCACCGGAAGAGATGAAAAGATACACTCTGGCACCGTCAAGTTAGCCGGCGGAATGACAGTTAGAAGGCCCATTCAACTCTTATTTTGTTTTGAAGCTTTCACTTCTTAAGTGTAAAATGAAGTTTCATTTCGGGGGGGGGGGGGCAGTTCCTAGAAAGTTTTTGAATAGACAGTGAAGGAGAGCCAGACGATTAGGCGCGAGACCAAAAGGACCAACAGCACGAGGAACCGAGCAGCCAGCTTCACCAGATTCACCCGGCTCCCATGAATCATCAAATTGCCTGGAAATATTGTATACAAATGCGTTGCTGATTCAAACTTCAACGACGTATTATTTAAAAACGAGTTTTCCTGGGAATTAGATACGAAAACAAAACAGAATAAAACATAGAGGACGGGGACGGAAACAAAACTTGTTTTTCCGTAACTGCCCTCTATATTTTATCCTTTCATGTATTCGTTTCAACGATCACCAGACGTTATCTCAGTTCTATTTAAAAGAAACAAACTTTACTTGATATTAGCATTAAAATCTATAAACATATCTAAAAGTTATGTTATCGCTTTTTTTTTGTCAACGCCAGGTACGCAGTTGTGTGTGCCATTAAGATAGCCCCTGTGAAATTGTTACCAAATATTTACGGTATGATTATGTAACAAAAATGTATTGTTTAAAAAAATAGGCTTAAAGGGTGCAAAAGCAAGATGCAGCATTAGTATTTTTGCACTTTAAAACATTTGGGGAGAAAAATTTCTGTTTCGTTTTTACAATAAAATGTTTAATCCGCTATCTATGCACCATAAACAATGCTCGAGTTAACTATTAAAAGTGAGGTTTTTGTGTTACTTACCTGACGGTTCTGTCCTCTTGCCTAAGAAAAGTAAATGTACAAGAAAACATTATTACTCGAGCCAATTGTTGCATGTAACTTACGTAAGCCGGTTTCTTCTCTTTTTTTAAGTTTTTTTTATTTGTTCACAAATTTAAAAAAATGATTTGATTTACAACAGTTTTATTCTTGCTATTAGCTTACCCGACTTTCAGGCAATTCAGAATAAGGATGGATGTTTTATTAACCCACAAAATAGCATTTATATTTAACTTTGTAATTAGTGACATTACATGGCTAGTTGCATTTACGAAATCGCAGCCGAATATGTATTTATTGTATGTTCCAATCAACCATGATATAAACACAAAAATGAAGCACTATCCTCAAAATTCTTTCCCTTCTGGAGGCAATTGAAACCAAAGTAAATCGAGAAATGGAGCGTCAATACCGTCAACATCCCTGCCCTCGCTTGACGTACCAGTAAAGACGTTATCTCTTTTTGTCCTTTGGCTGCTCGCGGTGTCACCTGTTAAAACTGGAATACATTATGCTAAAAATGACCGAATATACTTAGTAAAACGCAAAGGAAATTCGGACAGCAAGCGAGGGCACCCTCCGCACAGCCACCAGCGGTGCGGGAGAACGGAATGATAGAAGTTGTTTCTTTGCGTTCTCCTGATAGTGAGGATAGATTTTCGTTTCAGTTCTTCTAGTCCCTTTTGCAAAAATCGGAAACGATTAGAAAGATCTGCAGCGCCAAGTATTATTGGGATGGAGCCTCTGATTTTCGGACGGCTCGCTGCGAGAAAACGTAAAGCATTGCGATTTCCGTGCGGCAAGAAATGCCTCATGTGGCTCGTCTTCCGAAAATGGCGTACAACGGTTTTCGGATGGTCCTATTCCCGTCCGATCTTCGATTCATTTATTTCGCGTCATCTGTTCCAGCCTTCAATCTTGGCACCTTCGGTCGGAGTGACCTGTGCTGCACAATTTCCTTTTCCTCCGACGGGCAGCGCAAGCAATGCCTTCTAGATACCGATCTACTAATGCTTCACGTCATATAGCGCATTCGTGCTACCGAAAGAAGGCAGCGGAATCGCGTGTTCGACAATTTAACTACAGCGACATACACCTTCGTTCGTCTAGACGCGATGTTGCCTAATCGGGGACTCGAACCGGGTAGCGTGCCGTTTCTCACGCACAGCACTCATTCGTACCGGTTCTCCCAAGATGCTGCTCACGGGGCGTAAGTAGGAACTTGCGGAAAGCGATCTGTTCGTCATAGTGTCGCCAGGTTCGTAAAAGGGCTGGCCTTAGAAGAGGGACGTCGCCAAATTCTGGGTCGCAACAGTGGTCAAAACACCTCTTCAGCAACCTTGTGACGGCTATTTCATTGTTTTTGGAAGACGTGATAATTTATTTATTTTGAATTGGTACGGACGGCGCGACCTAATCTCCATTGACTGCCTGAGTCTTGGACCAGTGGAGTCGTCATCCCTAACTACCCAGCCTGCAAGCCCTCTTTTGCCGTCCCCAAGTTCAACCTTCGCATCTCCATTTCGTACACAGCTAAGTGCCATACTTATCCTCCCTTGGGCACAATATCGTCCTAGACACTCCTGTAAAGGGGGATCGGGTGCCCTTGGAGCGTCCAAGCGCCAGGGCTGCGGCTGGGGCGAAAATTCGCATTATAATGCCGTCAAACCGGGCACCATGTGCCACGTAGAAGAGTGCGAGCCCTGCGGCCGCCAGCGGCGCGAAAAAACCGTATTGAAGAAGTTGTTTCCCTACGTTCTTCTAATAGTGACGATAAATTTTCGTTTGAATTATTCTACTCTCAATATTCTCGCGGTTGTCAAAAAGCCACGGAGCATGTGTTACTGCCGTCAACAGGTTGGACCGTGAGGTTTAACAGTCATACAAAAAAGATATTCATACAGATGCATTATTCCCAGTTTCACCTTAAGTCGAGATGCAGCGAACGCTTCAACCTGATCGGACCAATCATACAGCGTGAAGAGCGCACCCTCATGGTGTGCGTCATATTTCCGCAGGTGTTCTATCATCAGGTGACCAATCATCAACAGAAAAAGCCAAGTGCTCGACTTGCGCTTTTGGCGCTGTTTGATTGGTCCCATTAGTTCGTAGTGTCAGCTGCGTCTGAACTAAGCTGAAACAAAGAAGAGTACAGATTGATTTCGCATTAAAATTAAAAATAAGTTTTTGCATCATTGCATTTACTTCCAGTGAAATTCAGCGATTTGGTCTTACGCTCGTGGATAAATTTATCTGGCATGCAGTTAAAACTATGGATGCAAGTGCGCTGACGCAGAGCTTCGTGTGAGCCGTCCGGCAGCCCCGCCGTGCTCTCGCCGTCTTCGCCGTTTCCATCGTCACAACCGCCGTCGTCGTCTCACCGGCTGGGATTATTGTCTCTCGGAGTTTCGTCCACACTACGGACACCACGTGCGCAGACTTATGCCGCAGTTGTGCAGACGTCGTCGAATGTCGCAGACACAAAAACGTGGTGAAGAGTGCGGTGCAGACGACATACACTTGCGCCGGGCACACGCCCGCCCCAATCCAACACCTCCTACAAATAAGGCAGTAGCGCTCTTCTCGTGACGTCGCAAAGGAAGGCCATCGGGGTCGCGCGTCGAAGCGAAGGCAACGCGCGTGCATCGTCCGTCATAACGCACTTTTAGACACATACGCGTGTCTTATTAGCTAAAATGAAAGCTGCACATAGCAGCGGGTCTAAGAAACACTTTATTACACGGGCAAAACATTACACCGCTAAATAAGCGATACGAAATGGCACGATGCATGCGTAGAATTAGTTAGAAAATATTGAGTCACGCAAATATTACTGTAGGAATGCATATTTTATACAGAAATATTTCGACAAAATGGCGAGACGCAGTGATCGGACACAGCAATACAGATCAGTTAAAAAAAAAACACCATCTTCCCAGGGGAACTATGGGGTGATGCGGAGCATCGTGTTGGTTCCGAGGAAAGAGTCAGTTGCGTGCTGACGTCGAGAGATGGCGCCACCGACTGCCCTAGCGTTACTCCGTACGCGAGCCTTCGTCGCGGCTCGCGGCAGAGAAATTTGGAACGCTCGCCGCGCGCCGTTTTTTTTTTTCATACTTGAAGGAGAGGAGACTAGAGGAGGAGAGTTGCGCTAGCGCGCGCGGTGTGAGTAGAAGCGAACGCACGCACAGTGCACGCAGCTGGTAGAGAGAGAGAGCGGAGAGAGTAACGCGCAGCTGTTGGAGAGAGGGAAGGAGGAGAGTTGCGCGTGCGTAGTCACGTGAGTGCGGACTACGACGCCGCGGGACATAGCCCCGAGCAAGAGATGCTCCGCATCTAAAATCGGGTGACGTAGCCAACGCGGACACGGCTCGACAAGTGTCACTTGCGATCATGTAAGCGATGTTATTGCGTGCAGTCACTGGATTAAAATTAATGTAATTTCGATCGAATGACAATATGGGGTCGACAAATCAGCTTGCGACGGTCGTATAATCACTTAAAACAGCGAGCTGATTAAATCCCGTATCATTTATTCGAAATATATTAACCTTTCCGTTTGGCAGGGGTAATAAACTTACTATTTACAGTAAACTAATTTACTTCTTTCTATGGGCTCGAGCTGCCTAAGAACAAAATATAACCTATTATGTATACAATAATACTATTACCTTAATACAGCTAAGATTCTAGTATAAACGTGGTAAAGGCAACATAATAACATTAGTATAAATAACCACACAAGCACAAACAACGCACTTTCAATAATCACACAAACTTGTTATTTACCTTCCAGTAAAAACTAGAATATTACCACGCATATTTACAAATGTCGACGCAATAGCAAACGGATACCGACGAAGAACAAAGTTCCATTCTATCACGATATTTAAAAACAGTCGACTGCAGCACTTTACTTCGCCTTAAATGACCAAGAAAGGCCGTAAATAAGTTGTTTCTCACCTGTCGATCGTATCCATACGTCCCACAATATCCATCACGAAAACATTTGAACACGAACTTCAAGAAGTCTGTCTCTGTCGAGAGAGAGGTCATCGACCAGTGTCATCGTTGACTAGTTGCCACACACGTCACTCAAACCGTAGCAGGAATTGTTTCGCGGATCCACGTAAATGCCGTAGTATCAAGCGAACACAAAAAAAAAACTACCCGAGACTGCGGTGACGACAAAAAAACGACGGGTAGCAGGATCAAAAGAATCACACACACACACACGAGAGTAGCAGCAGCAGTGTGGGACGAGAGGCTTAACATTGTCGACCCATCCCTTGCTCGTGTGCGCTCCCTGCGGCGATGACTGGATTTTTTTTCGGTTCCTTTCCCTTCTGAAATGTCTCAGCGTTCCTTTTTAGATAGTCAGCAGCTCACACACAACGTAAATTTACCAGAATCGGAGCCCGTACGAGGGAAGAAGATGTCCGCATCGGAAATTCGGAGCCGGTTTATTCGAAAAGTGTGGAGAGCCGCGGGACTGCGCGTAGTCCCGCGGTTACGGGGATAATCATAAACATAAATTTGGTACTTTCAACCTTGGTAACTCGTTGTATATTAAGTATATATATATATATATATATATATATATATATATATATATATATATATATATATATATTAAATTGTAGAAGACTGCGCTTTTAAAACGTATATAAATGTCGGATAAACGCGCACGAACACCACCGCGCCGCTCGAGAAGAAATTTTTTCCATGTCGATAAGCGGCGAGAGCAGCATTTTCTCACGTAATTGCGCCATGGCCTTCCTTCCTCCTACATTGTGACGTAACCACTCAGAGCGCTACGGCCTTATTTCTAGGAGGTGTTGCCCAATCCCGCCCGTCGTTGCGTAGAGGATCACGTGACATCTCTTACCACTTCATGGCCATGTTCTTGGCGGCCCGAGGCCAATGTTGCCGGACGGAGCCGAAGTTTCGGTTTCGATTTCCGCTCGTGTTTAACATTAGATTTAAAAATATATATCCCATTTGTCGAGAAGGAAATGACGTAGTGTCTTTTCACTAGGGCTTTTTAATGCGAAATCCCTCATTATCCCGAAATCTTTGGAATTGAGCGGAAACGCCCTTTAACGTCGGGTCGCTCCTGCATCTCCGAGGCCGCAAAAAACGCCGCGGTGATTTGTTTCCATCGACATCGCTTTGCAAACGACTGGCACGGGCCGTCTTTTACAAACGATGACAGTTGTTTTGACTTTGTAGCGATCGGGTTCGTAGCAGTCAACGAAGGTGGTTACGTATCTCGGCCTCGGCATTTGGCCGCGTTTAAATCGTGTTAGCATCGACATATCACTGCACGGACACGAACCCCGGAGAAGTGGTGGCGGAAAGGCCGCCTCTGTTTGTTATTAAAAATCCACGTGCTCCGAACTGCTCCGAGCTCCGATTGGATGTTCGTGCTGCCGAAGACGCTGTCGCCATAGCAACAGCACCGGTAAGTTCTAGTTTTTCCGTTACAGAACGTCGCTTTTCTCCTCTCACTTAAGAACGTGCTCGTGAATACCGATTTCCCCTCTTCTTACGATGTTCTTAACTTACAAACTTCTTAGCTAAGTTGTCGTGAACTAAGAAACTCTTCGTGAATCTGGCCTCTGGGCTAGAGCGGCAAACAAAAGTTATAATAAAAAATAAATAAAGAAACGGGTTCCGCCTGATCTATTCTTGCTGGCCCGTTTTGCGGCTTGGTTTGGACAGCGCTTTACCCGACCCGGATTCAAAAGGATGGGATGCCTACTTGATCACGCCCGGCCCAGGCCCGACCCGGTGAGAGGCCAAGGCGTGCCTCATCTCTTAAATTCAAAGCTGCCCTCAGAAGGTGTTTGTGCACTTGGTTCGTTTACCCTAATTTGCCTGAAAGACGCTGTCAAGACGTCATGTGTCGGCATAAAAATGCGAATGCCAAATTATAGATTTTAATAGCACTTCTTCAAATAATGAAAACAGGTTTTGAGACATTATAAGGCACATACAAGTCACATATTCTACGCAGTCCAGTATGAACTAAAGGCACGATGGGTTAAACATATTCACTATTTAAGTTTTCATCATAGCAAGTTTGCACTTCTGTTTTTGTTTTTTTTCAAACTTAAACGATCAAAGCGTTAGAATTTTTTTTATCAACCTTTCGCAAAGTGCGCTACACCACTGCTACAGCCCGGCCTGGGCCTGGAAACAATCTTTGCTGCCCGGCCCGGGCCCGGTGCGCGGTGCGCGGGCCGGGCCGGGCCGGACCCGGCTCTCGGGACGGCGCAGCCCCATGCAGAGCTCTAGTTCAGATACATCGAAAATCGGTTGTAACGATTCAATTTTATGGTTTTCTAATTATCGTTATTAGTGGATTGCACTTATAGACCGTTTTTCATTAGCGGCCGCCATGTTAAATTTTGACGTAGCTAAATTTTGTCAAAATTGCCAATCGCTTTACCTGCCGATTGGAATGCGCAAGAATTCAAGGGTTTCGTGTCAATAGGTATACTTTTTTAGATAAATATATACTACTTTATTATAATCATACTTAAACAATTTATTTCAGTTGTTATCAACGAACTCAACTACGTGATATTTCATCGTGACAACCGTCACACGAAAACGGTCTATATATACAAGAAAGTGACGGAGCCTTTTTACAGAGTGTGCCATCTACTAGATGTATTAGCATCGACAAATAGCAAGACCAGCACCCCACCGGCATTCGGTTGTGTATTCACTACTGCGTGATCGTAAAGATTCAAGGTTAGCGTTCGTGGATGACTAGCTATCGACCCTAACTATCACAAACAAATAAAATACTTTCCCTATAATCTTTCAAAACAATTTGTGTGCTTCTTGCTTCCGTAAGTGATAAATGTACCAGCAAAAACTGAACCCTTGAAACAAGTCCATGCTTCACATCGGTTGAGATTAAGCTTGGGGTTTCAACTTAATTTTAGTCGAAGAAAGCTGAACACAGGCGTGGTCGACATTGACCCCCGTTCTCACCATGTGAAGTGTAACAAAGTGGACGGAAAAGGCATATAATTATTTTAAAAACGAGGTAGCGCATCTATACAGATCTCGGCGTTAATGAGTGGCTAAACACGAAATAAATATGAAACTTACGGTATCTCTGAAATAAGAGTGGAAATATGAAGCCAGTTTCTATAAAAAAATGTTACCCGTATCGCCATAATTCCCAAATAAAGAGGCAACATTAAAAACTTACCCATTCCTTGAACTCCATTGTCGAAGGACGAGCCTTTAGATTCGACGGCCTCTGAGTAAGCAGAAGAATGCTGAATCCCTCGGCACTCTACAGGCTATCATTGCTACAAACATTTAATTCGCTCTGCTTTCTCGAGTGCAACTTCATTTATCTAAGTTTATTCTAATTTCGCTCGTATGTTTACACGGACACGCATAATATATACGACGGCTGCACCGCGTTCACATCATCACTGCGTGATCGCCGATGCGAAAACGCACTCTCGGATTTCTTCGCCGTAACCTGAGACAAGCTACATCCCCAGTAAAACAACTAGCTTATACTACCTGTGTCAGAACTAAACTAGACTTCGCTTCTTCCATATGGTCACCGTGGCAGGCATACCTAACTATAAACCTGGGATCCGTTCAAAGCAGAGCCCTCTGTTTTATTTATTCCGACTATTCTCCTTATGCAAGCATATCAGGATTTCGCCAATCAGCGAACCTCGACACACTTTCTCACCGCCGCAGGGTGTCTCGTCTTTCTCTTCTTCATCGGATCTTTGATTACAACAATCATCTCAGAGAAAGTTTGCTATCGCCTCCTTACCGCATCTTCCCTCGTCTCGACCATTCTTGTAAACTCCGTCCGATTTCATCGTCAACCGTTCATCACCAAATGTCTACTTTACCATTGGCCATTGACGACTGGAACGCACTGCCTGACGTAATTGTTTCCTCTGACACTGAGGAATTTGCTGCAGCCATTAGCTTATTTTCTTAACCTATAACTATAGTGTAGCGTGTTTTGTTGCTGAATATTTGTGTTTGTTCGTTTTTTGAAAGCGTTCACTCCCTTGTATAATGCCCCCTGGGCCTTCAAGGAATAATAAATGATGATGATGATGATGATCACATCAAATGTCGTTGTTTGTGTTTTTTTTTCAGCAATTAGGTTGCTTGGTTAAATTTTAAGCGATACATTTTTATGAAAACCCTCCACGGTTCCATATAAAGCTACTGCTTCACCCTCCGCGACCAAGCCTTCTTTTTTTCTTGCTGGTGTTGGCCGCGCAACAAAAATTTCATGGAAGGAATGCCAGCAACAAAGGCCAGCTGTTTTTTTAACGTTATAGCGCAAACGACGAATGGCGTTGCGCCCTAACCTAACCTTACCTAACGATTGCCAAATGAGAAGCACACCCATCCTAATAGACCTTTTTTTATGTGCTCGCATCTTGTAGCTGCTACGCCAAATATCGGAGTCCTTAATTGTTTGGCGATGTACAGTGGCCCAAGTTTTTAATATTATCAAGCGACCGTCGGCCGCCGGGCCGGTCAGCGCCGTGCCGCGGAGAGGTGCGGCGATACGGGAGACATTAGGCGCGCGCACACAAAGCTCTTTCCGGTGCAAGCGTCCTCTGCTAGGCTATTCCGTTGACCGCACACAGCCCCTCCTCCGTAGCAAAGGAGAGCAGGGCGCTGATTGACATCATTGTTTATCTAACGCTCACTTCTCTTTTTCTCTCTCTCTCTGCTTCTCCTATCTGTTGGTAGAGCAAATACCCGAAGAGCGCGTTCTGGTGTGATACTCGTCTTGTGCGGCATAAACAGTGGCGCAATGACGCGCGGTTTATGCTGCGCCTGAGTAGTATCACGCAAGCAAGCGCTGCTGAGATCTTTGCTTAAAGGTGGTTAACTCTGGCAGCAGATAAAGAGCAGGGACTGTGTGCGGTCGACGGAATGGCTTAGCAGACGACGCTCAAACCGGAAAGAGCTTTGTGCACACGCGCCTAATCTCTCCCGCATCGCCACACAACTCCGCGGCACGGCCCGGCCCGGCGGTCGACGCTCGCTTGATATTATTAAAAACTTGGGCCACTGTACTTTGAGCATCTATTCAGCACGAAGGCCGAGTCAGTGTTCAGTGTGAACTCGGCTTAGCTCCTATCGAAAACGAGTCCTGTGTGAGCATTCTGTGAAGACTCAGATTTCATTAGACGCCTCGTCCTCCAAAAAGAGCCAATGTTGCTTGATGGGGTTTTTGAAAATGCTATATTGCGGGGTGAACTTAAAGGGTACCCGGCGATTTTTTGAGCAACCCCACCTAACTATATTTTCGAAATCGCCATATTTTACTCTTTCCGGTATGATATTTAGTATCGCGAAATTCAAAATAGTTATTGTGAAATTGACAAATGAAAATGACGCCAAAACCAAGATTCGATATACCCGCGCTTTTCATTGCCGTGACGTCACGGTATGGCAGGATTGCGCTTTGAGCGGGCTGTCGAAAAATGAACTATGCCGAGGATTTGTTTCGAGCTGCTGCGCAGGAGCTGGAGCGACCTTCCAAAGCACTCATTTGACACCATGTAACTGTTTGTAATCATTTGGGAACAAAGTCTACAGCCCAAAGGGTGAACTCCTGCCTTCCCATGACGTCACTTTTTCTATGTTGCCAGTAGAGCTTTCACTTTGAAAAACTCGATGACGACCAAAATTGCAAATTCTATAACTTCGCGAGAAAAAAAAGTTATTTTGGCCAAATATTTAGGTTACTATTCCAGCGATGTTTGTTAGTGTGTTTAGCAAGTTTTTAGGCAAATCGGGGACTATGAAGAAAATGGCCGGAGTACCCCTTGTTCAGGGGTGTTTGGAAATAGATTGCCATTTTTTTATAAAAAAATGATATACCAGGGTGTTTTTTTTACGAAGAAATGTTTTTTTTTTGGGGGGGGGTGAAATGCAAATATTAGGTCAACAAAGTGGATCTGCGAAACGCTCTGTCCATGACGTCACACATCCATCAGCGACGTCAAATGGCTCTGCAGTCCTTTTCCCCTTCCCCCTTCCCTAAAACCTGACCCATAAATTAGCCCCTGCTGTGGACCCACGCTTCTTATCAAACAAACCAAAGCAAAGAAATTTGATCTATGAAGTAGCTCGAGTTCTAGGTCTATGACGCGCACATTCGGCAGTGTGATTGCTACAAGACCAATCTCAGTTAAATATAGGCTATATTTAATCCGGTTTCTCGTCCTTTGCGCTGCTTTCATTCTCGAGATGTAATCAAAACGAGATGTAATCAAAACGTGCAGTGTTTTTGTCTTTATCTTCACAATTTAACGTTAGGTTACAGTAAGCAGTATATTCTACGCTGCTCTATTGTTATATGATTAAGCCAAATGCACTGAATAAATAATTCTTAATGAACCGTAATACCCAGGGAATCAATGTTCACAGGATTGAAGACTCAATAAACGTAGAAGGTTATCGTCTAAAATGACAATTTTTGATGTGAAGTATTGGCACGAACGTAAGTAATATTTGTTAATTTTATAGCACAGTCAGTTGGGTAGTGTCACATTAACTTTGTTCAAATTGTGCCTAGACATTTCCAACTCGACTGATATAGAAGCGTGTGGCGCTCGCTTACCTGACAGATATGTCACACCTTCGGGTGTTGCTGGTCCGATAGAAAAGTAAAATATTTACCAAATATTCATTAGAAAGAAATACTTCACATATGCAATGTGTCCCATTTATCCTAGATTCACACTTTTGTCGTTTTATTGTGAATTATTAAATCAAAAGAATTCAATCATAAAGCACATCCTCGATATATGTCTTGTACACGGAAATATTAAAACAAAATGTATCGCATATGTTGAATCGCAATTGTGTCGCCCAAACAAACTTAGTAGGATGCATCTTGTTTCTCAATAGTGCGAACATCGTAGTGCATGGCGCACATAGGAAGCATTCACTGAAAACCATATTTGAGGTTAATGTTTAAAGCGCATGCTCAGAACGAGCTCACATTAATAGGCTGCTAAGGCCAGCAATCTTGATGGTGCGTAATGCACGTTGCAAAAGAACTGTGGAAGCTCGCCGTCAGCACGCGCTCAGCAGTCGCGCACACAGCTATGGCCACCAGTGAATACTCCCTATAATGAGGTATTCCCGCGAGGGAGAAGTCCGCCGTTTCGCCCCGCGGAGTGCGCGTCACGTAATGCTGACGTCACGCCTTTCTGAGGTGGTGCGGTGACGTCGTAGGCGCGTAGGAAATGTTCACACGGAACAAACATTCTTCCACTCCGACGCTGGTTTCATGTCGGAGGCCAGGAGGCACGCCTCGTCGGCTGACGTCAGGCAGCTCCCTCCGGGGGTATCTCCCTCGTGTGAATAACCCATAAAATAATGTCCTGGAGAGGCTAGCTCTCCAGCTAGAGTGTGATGCGAAGTTCGCGTCTGTCGTGGTCGGACACCCATGCTTTCAATTTAATTAGTTTATTTTTCCAACATGTTGAGGGGCTTCCCCCAAAAAAATTTGTCAAAGACAGCTTAAGGTGTTTGGGGGCCCATACGAGCAGCAGCAACGTTTCATCGAAAAAATAAGTAAAACTAGAAGAACCCACACAATTTTGGCATTTTTGCAGAAAATATGAAAATCAACTGAACAATATTACAAAATGTGCGTCAACAGAGTAAAAAATAGACAATCAAATGCATGTACATTCAAGCACATAAGACGAAAAGAAAAATAATTGCAGATAACCACTATAGCTCGTTACACATTTTATAGCTAAGCGGATTCATATGAGAAAAAATATATTGGGTGACTTGGACATTCGTGACATGAAACAAGAAATTGGAATTCTCATTTGTTTTCCCCCCCAAAAAAAAGAAAAAAAAAGAAAACTCCTATGTTTTTTGCGAGTAACATTGTTCATAATAATGTTTTGTTTATCATGTTTATTTAGTAAAAACGGCACTTCATATGTGACCTTAGCTATTCGAAGTTTCCCCCTTTCTCTGAACCACGTGCTCCTTCTTTACCCCCTCGCCTTCTGAACGCCCTCTTCACGCCGGTGAGCTTGTTCGCTGCTTCACGACGATGTTTTAGACTCGCTTCTCCCGCGTTGTCAGTGGACCCGGAGTATTCAAAATGGGGTCGTGGCTTCTTCCGAGAATCCTTGGCTACAAGTTGAGCGTAATCTTTTTTCTCCCCATCTTTTTAGTTGCTTGAAAGTAAGACGCGCATTGAAGGCATACTAAAAATGAGGTGTCCCGTGTGAATCACGATTGCAGTCACTGCGATAGCCGAGACACCTTATCGGACGCTAATGTATCGTTATGTTTCTGCCCATATCTACCTTTGCACTTTACTTGGAAGAACCATCGCCAATGTGCCATAAGAAAGTGGCACACACGTCTATAATTATGAAACAGACTTACTAATATAAGCTCCTTGCACCTACTATCGTAGTCACGCGATATCATGACGTCATATGACGCCATATTACGGGACGGCGTGACGTCACGTGACAGCCTCACGTCACGTGATGTCGTGAACTTCACATAGCACCGTAATGACACCCTATATTTGATGTCACGTGACATCGTTCAATCACAGTGGCACGTGATTATGTGGACAACGAACGCCCCACATCGTTCTTTCGTGCGGCAAAACAAAAACAACCTTAACAGCTGTGAAAAAAAAAATCGTTTGCTTTTATGTCGAAGTTGCTGAGTAGAGTAACCGTATACAAATTTCAAGAAAAGCTCGCTGGCCGCCGCCACTTTTGTGATAATAATGCAATTTTCAACTAGTCCGACATTAACGACCGCTAGTACCTAGGCTGTGAAAGCTGACATAAAGATAACTGCGATATTTGTATCTGTTTTCATGATTTTAATTTAGATATACGTAAATGGATGTTTTCTTTCTGAGTATGCCAAATCATGTCCTGTATCTGTTTCCGGTTTCTTTCTTGAGCGTTTGTGGTTTGAGTTTCTTAAGCATGCGATGAAGCGATGCTTTCAATACCTGACAAGGTGGTTGTTCCCGGCAATGCACTTGCCATCCTCTTGAATAAAGCCCGTCCGCTTTGTTAGTATTATTATTAGTAGTAATAGTAGTATCATCATCTTCTTCTTCGTGCGTCAATAAGACTATTCTCGCGCAGTTGATGGTGTTCTTGATTTTTTTCCCACGGCTGTTCCTAGAGCAAATGGGTAGAATGTACTTCTGTGGACGGACTGTATGTGTATTTATCTGCATTAATGTTTGTCTTCACTTATTTTGTGTTTTGTCTTCGTGTCGCTTTTTATGTCTCTTTACGCCTTCATTTCTTTCTCTCGTTTATGGTCTCTGTCTCAGCGTTTTCCTCGGGTTTACACAAAAAGGCCACCGGCTATTCTTGAACGCGCAATAATAATATATAATAATAATAATAATAATAATAATAATAATAATAATAATAATAATAATAGCAATAAAACACCTAACGGGCTGTATTCAAGAAGGCGTCAACTGCATTCACGAGAACCAGCACCTTCCCAGGTAATATAGCAACGCTTCGTCGCATGCTAAAGAAACTCTGCTTCAGGTAGGACAAACGGTCAAGAAATACCCATCTGATCAAGAGCCCTCAGATTATTCATTGGCTTTGAAGACATCTTTACATAAACAAAAAGTACACTCTAAAAAAAAGGGAGTGGTACCCTCTCATTAAAAGGCCAAACAGAAATGTCCCATATATTGCTCTGCTCAGGGAGGAAATTCGCGCCTTTCGGCAAGAGAGAATTGCCTCTCCAAAACCAACATGGCGGTCGGCGGGTGCGAGACGAGCGACGGGTAGTTCTATCGAGGTGCACAGCTGACGCGGCTCTGCCAAAGCAAAACACAAGGCGCGTATTCGTATTTGACGACCCAAAACATTCGCCTCCAAGCACCGGCACCGTACCCAGTGCGATGCAGACTTTATTGAGCATACCAACTGGATGCCGTAAGTGGCCGGTAAGCGACGACGAGACCGGAGACATGCGGTGGACAAACCGATGCAACCACGGTTTTATCACGCTTCTGCTCACCTTTGTCGTTGAGATATACACTCGTTCTTAAGTATTCAGTAGCTTTTAACGCACGGAGGGCGCGTATCAGTCAATCGGACGCGATAACAAGCGATCGAGAAGACGATACACTGTCTATGATTGTTTCCATTTCAATGAATGGATAAATAGGGAGCGCTGAGCGCTGTGAGTCCGGCGGTGACCTGCGCCACCTAGTGTAGTTAGTATGAAATAGTAGAAGCCCCTCGTGTTTTCTAGCGCCAACACCAGATGGCGCTTCCAACGGCAAAAGATTGGAAGAAAAAAAATTGAGGCTCCAATCCACGCTTTGAAGGTGGTTGGTCAGCGAAGCTGTGGTATCACCTGCAACGATTGCCTACTGCACTATACGAAATGCCGCCGCCGGTCGCAACACGCCGCCGCTGGTCGTATTGCCGTTTCTTTTTCTTTGCCGCTCCTATATTTTATTTCACCTTATGATGTACCGCAGGAAAGGCTACAAGCGCGAGCTCCTTGCTCCAAGGCACATCTCGGCTGCACAAGCTCACGCTGCATTAAGGGCAGCTGCCAACGTTATAAGCTCGCACTTCTAGCCTTCGCTGCGGTACAACATAAGGTGAAACGGAGTATAGTATTCACGATGCTCCTCGGGAGTCCTAACTATGCTTGGCCTATTCATCGCGGTGCTGCAGCAACAATGAAATCAGTTGCTATACTCTGTTTCATCTTACGTTTATGCGCAGCGGATGTTACGAGCCATCAGAGCCAATCGGACGCCATGTGAGTGTCACGTGACCTTAGAGAGGGGAACAGCAACGCGCGGAAAGCGTATCACGGGCCACATTTACAGAACGGGATTGGCTAAGATAGCTCGTAGCATCCGCTGTTTCTGGACTTTTTGTCATATGATTGTTTCGTGATTCTGACCTCTAATACTTTCAAAAATACGGCAGAGCAAAAGCTGTCAAGAACAAGAGCGAACGACGGCCACGTTTCTTAACCACATGTTAAGACGGCACCGACAAGCCTCATTAAGCGCGTTTGTGAGGTATATTTATCAGAATTGATTTCTCAGCATAAGTTTTCACTAAAGTTACTTCAGCGCAGCTGACATCATGCGTCCAATGGCTATTACTTAAGACGCTAAACGCCGCCTTACATATATAATGCCCACCGGTCTTTGTTTCGTGCATCCTCTCCTATCACAGTTGATTGCTACTGTTTTGTATTCCTCGACTTTTTTCAAAACACACTCTCAACTTAATTCTGACTAATACCCCCACAAGAACGCGCGCTTGAGCGCGGGTGATATCCTGAGGGAAGGCGCAGTGCCGGGTTTTTTGGATGTAAAAATGTTACATTTACCTCACTACAAAAATAAGCCAGGTATCCCCGAAAGCTCGGTGGCGATACAGAGCAATGGATGCAGAAATGTAAGCAAATCAACGGACACGCGCATCTCTATCAGATTTGGAGCCTGCTACGTTTGCTTTAAGCTCAACGTAAGTCTACCGATGGGGTCGCTAGAGTAGACATCAAGGAAAAACTCAGCACAGCCAGATTTGCCGAGAAGGCAGCCGATATTGTCTTCCCTCAAACATCAACACTCGCCCCGTACACTTACGCCAGGGTCTACACAAATAAATGACCGCATCTCCACGTGGTGAATGATATTGATTGGGGCGAAGCTCTGGTGGTGCTGATGATACTGATTTTATTGTTCATAGGTAGTGCTGATGGTGCTGATTTTTTTTTATTGCTCATAGGTACTGCTGAGTTCCGGGTTGCGTTTCGACTTCATTATTACTGCTGTATGGTCGGTGAAATGCAGAGCCAGTGGTTCTTCTAGCGGATCAGCTTGGATCCGCTAGAAGCCGTGGGAACGCATCTCCACCGCTTAAGTCAACGGTCCATGTCAGAAAGAGAATGTGTGGTATGGAACGTGGTTATATACGCATTTGAGCATTTGACCGCAGCGCCCTCTCGTCTATAAACGTTGAGCCAATGCATGCAAAGTTTAACGCGATTATATACGCATTTGACCGCAGCGCCCTCTCCTGTATAGACGTTGAGCGGCTACATGCAACGTTTCATCCATGACAGAAACCCCAGCTCTTGAGTTACTACCACATCTCAGAGCCCCCTACTCGACCCGCAGTCGTGGCCGAGTGGTTAAGGCGATGGACTAGAAATCCATTGGGGTCTCCCTGCACAGGTTTGAATCCTGTCGACTGCACAAACATTTTTTTTCTTTTTATGTGAGCACGGACGCCGGGACGGACGGACGGACGGACGGACAAGCCTAGACCCTAAGGAGCTTCGCCCCTAAAAAACGATGACGAAGCACTCAACAACCTTTTTAGCACGGTCGAGCTTAACACCGCTCTCCGACACGCCAACAGCACACCGGGCGCGGATCGCATCTGCATCGCGCACCTCTGCAAGCTACCACCTCGCACAAAGGCACCCTTCTTGGTGAGATTAACGCGGACCTAGAACGAGGGAAATTTACCCGAGGCGTGGAAATTCTCTATTGTTAAACCTATCACCAAACCCGGAAAAACCCCGCATTCTCTCACCAACCTTAGGCCCATATTTTTAATATCATGCGTCTGTAAACTAATGGGCATCATGGTAAGCGTACGCTCGCATAATCTGACACATCGAAGACTAACAGTTCATCTCACCAAACCAATATGGCTTCCGTCCCTGCCTCTCAACTCAGGACATTCCCTTCGACTCAAAGAAAGCACCATGAACGCGCCGCTTCCCCATATCCTAGGATCGTATTGGGGGAGGATATCCGGAAGGCTTTCGACGGCGTTCCTCATGACACAGTTCTAGCCAAGCCTCGCGATCTCGTTCTAAAATAAAAAAAAATTAGAACTTTATTGCTGCGTTCCTTGAGAACAGAACCTTTCAAATCCAAATCGGACAAGAAACCAGCACCTCGCGGTACAGAAGGGCTGGGGTTCCTCAAGGATCCGTGATATCCCCCATGCTGTTTAACAAACGATGTCCCAGCTGCCAAGAAGACTTGGCAAGATGCGACACCTCAAACACGCTGTGTATGCAGATGATATGTCCGTGCGGACCCGAGCGTGTTCTCTAGGCGAACAAGAGGACGCGCTCCAAGCTACGCTGAACACCATACGTGCCTGCTCAACCGTAGTGGGACTGACTACAGCGCCGCACAAAACCGAGTTCGTCGTCGTGCACGGCGGCAGGCGTACCAAGGCCAAAGACGCCGAGAAAGACAGCGTTCGCCTATTGATCGGACAGCAGCTCATCGCTCGCCAAATTTCTATTCGTAACCTCGGAATGTTCATTGACGAGCAATGCACAGCAAACTCCTGGTACAACCGTACTGTCAGAACCATTAAACAGATTTGGCACATCTTGCGCCGCATATTGAATCGCACCAGAAGAATAAAAGAACGAGAACTCCACCAATTCGATACCTCCTTCAGCCACTCTAGGCTAATGTATGGTTTAATATACTACCCCGTCACCCGGATGCACCTAAAAGTTCTAGAACGCCTCAACCATGAAGCGAGACGCATCACCCCTGGGCTTCCCCGCTACACACAGCTAGAAACTCTCAAAGGCTGCAGCGGACTTAACGATTTCACGGAGCTCCTGGAGACCCATGTCCACACACAAGAGGCCCGCCTTCGGTTCACGCACGCGGGAAAATACACACGCTGGCCATGCTTGGACGCGACATTACCAAGCTTCCCGCCCTCCCGCGACGCTCACCATCGTGGGAGGATATTCAGCTCACCGATTCTAAACTACTTCCACAGCACATAAACCCCGAACAAATAGCACGAAAACGGGCATTCGTCGAGGAGCACCTCAAATGTAACAAAACCACCTTCAATGAGGACGGCTTCCACGTCGTCTATGCAGACGCCGCCTGCTCCCAACATATATGGACCGGGCTTTGCGCATGGCTTGGGTAGGCATTATGGCGTCCACTCAGGGGAGACACTATAAAGCCGCAACGAAACCGGCCCACAGCACGCAGGCGGAAATGCTCGCCATCATCGCTTATGCTCGACACGCAAACACATCCTGCAACAGCAGCACATCAGGACCCCTTTCCACGTTTTGACGGATTCAAAATATACACATTGGATATTTGCAGACGCTCGGCACATCACCACTACCGTGAACCAACTCAGACTATACGTGCACCGCCTACGTGCCCTCGGGCACGAACTTACCATACACTGGGTATCCGGGCATTCCGGAGCACCCGGTAACAAAAAAGCTCACCACCCTTGCAAGCGCTTTTACTATCCGTGCAGGCCAGAGCTAGCCCCAAAGTTTCAGATGGCCTACCTCTTGAAGAAGAAGAGACCTGTCCACTCCCAAGAGATCCAGCGGACGACATCGCCAAGGCACGGCTCTATCGTACGGCCTACCTTTCGGCCACAGCCAATCCCCTCCTCACACCCTACTAATTTTAAAACGAATGAACTGATTTCAAAATTGCGTCTGGTGGCGGTCTGTGAAGCTCCGTTGGAATGCCGCCACGTCATGAGTTCCTAAGAAGCAGCGCCAGTTCGCGGCAGAATGGCTCTCTCGTGCAGCTACTTAGTCCTCAATGTGACTTGGCGGAAAACGCTCAAAAGCTGAGACTGCAGCCAAAGCTACTAGCGCGAGCTATTCCGCGCTCCTGGCTTTGAGACATACATTTCTAGCGCGAGCGCTCGATCGTTCTGCGGAACAACGCTTCAAAGCCGTGACCTCGAGCTCTCATGGTTGTGGCATTGGCTGCAGTCTCAGCTCCACAGTGTTTCTGCAACGTGCATTCCACACCCTCGAGACCGCCGTTATTTGCAGACGCTAGGCTAATAGCAGGGGCTGGATGCATACTTGCATACCTTGCGCACCGTACCGCTTCGAACGGATCCCCTGACGTTGATGACCTATGAAACACGCGTATCGTCTTTCACCCCTCGCCATAGAAGTCCCAGAAAAAACCTAATGAAAACGAGCTGTAGCCATTCCCTCAACTCGCAGCCGAAGTAAGCTTGGCCACGTGATCTGGAGCCGATTATATGCCGCCAATGTTGATCACAGCCACGCGCGGTTGGCAAAGCTTACCAGGACACGCTGGGATTCCAGGACATTGATTATGGCCTCGCCATTGTCGTCACAAGTCGATTGGACACGCGCCACTACCCGAGATGCGCCTCTCGAGGCTAGTAATTATCTGACGAGCTCCAAATCAGCGCCCACGCAATGCTCTGGTCCGATCCATGGACCCGCATTCAAATATCGTCATCGGGGTGTTTTGCGATCCCCACGTTTACGTCATCAAAACCATGCAAAGGAGAGATTGAATAGAAAAGATCGCTTTTGTCCTGGAAATTACATTCCAACAAAGGAGTTTCGTGGCCAGTGGCGTTGCGAGAGTATCCTTGAGTCCCACCAGCAGTAAGCTTGTGTAAAGGGAAAAACATTCCAACTGGAATATCGTTGCACAGCTCCTTTAATCTCAGGATGCGGTGACCTCGTCAGGTCGACCATAGGCCATTGCTGGGTACTGACGGTTATGTCTACTTAATGGTTCTCTCGAGCCACTACTTCTGTGGTGTGAAACCAACACGGTGAAGAGAACGCTCATGGCGCATAAAATACCGGCATGGCCGCAGATGATGTTACGGGCAAGCATATGTATGGGGAGATCGAACTATAAGGGAGCGTACGAGCGTTGTCCTACAGCCCGGTGTTTACTAACACAGAATAACGAAATAATTGAACCTCGGTCCATGACACAGTCAGGACTACGAGCGCTTCACTGCTACCAGCGCTTTGTGCACGACGGAGCGGCCATTCGAATCGTCACGCATCGATATCGCTGATCAAAAACAAAGAAGGAAATTCGGTCTGTTGTACCCACATGCTGAAGCGTGCCAGCCAGAGGCGTGACTGTTCGATCTGCTCCCAATAGGACATAGGGCATACAGTCCTCGGATATCACTACTAGGCATGATTGTTAAAGCCCTTATTCTGGGGAAAGTGGCGACATTCATTGTTGTGGAAATCGCTCGACGCACGTGCCGCGCCTACTTCTGGGAAGAACTGACTGCGGAAGACGTCGTGAAATCCAGCTCAGTACTGCGCTGCGCCGCCATGATCTTCACAAGGGCTGCACGTTGCACGTGCCTCGTGCGTCGGCGCACCTTGCGCTACTTTTGAAACATGAAGGGACTTTAGAGATTGTCACGCGCTGACGCCACCAAGCGGCAAGGCTAGCAACTACAATACTTTTGACCGTGCGAGAACTATTGCGCTCGCCCTGTCCAGTTCCTTCCTCTGTCCTTGCAAAACTTCGCGCTGTTCCATTATGAACTAGTGAAGTCACGAACTGGATACGCATTGCGCTTCTCGTTGGCCGACTTTGAAGCGAGGGGTAGAGAGCTCGTGCCCACGTCATTTCGTTTCCGTACCCCTTTAAAATGATACTGAACCAAACATTGCAGTATTCATATTAAGTGGCGCATGATCTTTCCGCCAGCCAGCAGCCTCCGGTTTGGGCGAGCACTCGCAAGGAAATTTACGTCAGAGTCCCCGTTCACGCTTAAGATCAAAGTGAAATGGATGGCCTTCGAGGAAAAGGAGAATAAACACAGGCTTTTCATCCCCACATGTGAAAGCTACGTGCTTGTTAGGCCAATTAGTAACCTACCTTTTACACAGATCCCAGTGTGGAGGTGAAAAATTTGTCTTTATTCTCCTTTTCCTGGAGCCCACGCATTTCACTCTCATCTTAAAGGGCCTCTGACACGCCAAAAAAAGATTTGTTTTTTGATGCTAGGCGTTGAAATGGCATATCAGGACATTACAAAAAAATTGTTTCACTATAGAGTTGCGTAGTTTTTTTATAAAAAATAGAAATACGAGGCCCAATTCAAAGTTCCCGCCGTGCACTGTGACGTAACAGTGTACCGCAAGGTGTCGGGGCGGTCAGAAGGGAGGCATCGCCGGAAGTCACGTGAGTTGTGTCCCTCCTCGTGCTTACCGCGAGCGCGTGTAATATTTTTTTTAAATATTTTTGTTATTCTCCGCATTTCCACGAGCGATCCAAGCAGACAAGGTTTCTTTTATTTGATTTTCATCGCTTAATGTTGCTATAAAGGTAGAAGAAGAGGAGTCAGTGAATTGACGTGATCAACTACAATGCCTAGAAGGTGCTGTGTGAGGGACTGTCCCGGTATTTCAGCAACTGAAGAAGAGATCACACTGCATGCATTTCCGAGAGACATACATCGGCCGCATGTGCACCTAGTAAACAAGTTCTACTCATGTTCTAGACAAAATACGTACTTTGTGCTCGACGTTTACTTGTACTTGGTACACAAACCAGTTCGTATTCTTTAGACGGCAGGCATCTTTAGCCTGGAGAGCATCCGATGATTCAACGACCTCGGTGTCTGAACCTTCAGCAATGCGATCGGGCGTGTCGTATGCTAGCAATCCTAATTTCTGCGAGCGTTCTAAATTTTTTTTTCAAAACTTGATAGCTTGTTTTGCGCCCAGTATAGCCCTGTATCATCGGACTGACGGCATGCACTTGTACACTGGCTTGTACTCGCAACGCTTTCATCATTGACCTCCATCACGTCGATCCACTGACTCTTCGTCCTCAAATTTTACAGCACGCAAACTAACCAACGGTGCAGCGATAAACAGCTAGTGGAACTGAAACTTCGTTTTCTACAATCGCTCGTACAAAGAGCAGAATAAAAAAAAAAATCTTAGGCGCGGTCGCGGAGAGCACGAGGAGTGAAACTCACGTGACTTCCGGTGAACCCACTTTTAGTGACGTAGGTCGATGCCTCCTTCTGACCGCCCCGACACCTTGCGGTACACTGTTACGTCACAGTGCACGGCGGGAACTTTGAATTGGGCCTCGTATTTCTATTTTTTATAAAAAAACTACGCAACTCTATAGTGAACAAATTTTTTTGTAATGTCCTGATATGCCATTTCAACGCCTAGCATGAAAAAACATTTTGTTTGGCGTGTCAGAGGCTTTTTACGCGTGAACGGGGGACTATGACGTGCATTTCGTTGCGTGTGCTTGAACGTACCGTCAGTTGCTGGCTCGTGGAATGATCGTACGCCACTTATTACGGACATTGGAATGTTTACAATTGCAAAACGAGCGTGTTGGTTAATAGATACAAAACTTGAAAGTATAAAACAGTGAGGACGAGGACAGGGAACAGGACGACTTTCATTTACAACAACATATGAATGTATGTTGTTGCTAAATGAAAAACGTCCTGTTCCCGTCCTTGTCCTCGCTGTTTTATACTTTCAAGTTTGTATGGAATGTTTGTTTCAGCATCCCTTTAAGGTCGGTTATACACAGGGCGTTTTTCTACGTTACGTTACATTACGACCGCTTACGACCACTTACGTCGCAAGTCACCGGGACATCCGTGCTTTAAATTCAGCACGGCGACTGTTTAAAGGAGCAACTTTGCACGCGACGTACGAAACACAAATGTCTCTCTGACTCCTCACGTAACGTGAGAAATCGGAAGCAAACGCCCCTGTATGGACTGACATTTAGTCGATATGTAGTCAGTATAGTCGAGGGCACAAAGGTGACGATGAGTCTTATAAAATTCCTCGTCATTCGCGCTCGCATTCGACTGACTTTATAAATAGAATCTCTGGGAAACATGTGAACTTCAATAAGATTGCAGCCAAGCTCGTGCTGCAGCTTCTTGTGCTCATCGCACACTTCCGCAATGGTTCTTATACTAATTAAAATTATTTGTGCGCCCAACGACGACGCAGGAATTGTCGAAAATTCGTAAATTTTCGGAAATTGTAACACGGTAAAAGGAAACACTCGGATCAATACTTCGTTTCACCGTAAGTCCAGACGCAGCCTGTGATGTATCGGTTAATTTGGGATAATGGAAGGATCTATTTATTTAACTGTTTAGGTTACAATCGGTTAGTGTTACGAGAAGCGTCTTTTTGATCTGCGACCGCGCCAGTCTGTGGATTCCAGGCGCCCCGTGCTTGTCCGTGGCTCGCCGCCCGGCTCTCCCTTCCCTGTGTCTCCGGCTGCGTCCGCCGTTGTTTGGGCTCAATCACGTGGTTAAAAGTGGCTGACGAGGAGTGGCAAGTCCTGTGCGGCGAAATCTGGAGTTCCGAGTGAAATATCGCGAAGGAGTGCGACAGAACACGACAGAAAGAGACAAATGCTTCCAGCTGAAGGACGACATTCGCAATGGTAATCGCGAAGACTGAACAACTCTTAGCAAATTAAACATTGATAATTTAACGTTGTAAACTAAATTTTGAGCTATTCTATCGCTTATAAAAATCAATATACTCATTACGCTGTATTAACTTCCCTTCAGTCAGTCAGCATACTGCCAGTCGTGTAAAGGCCGATCACAGCGACGTTTCTCCATGGCACGTCGCCAATACAGAAAGCAAGCTTCGGAAAGAACGCGAATATCTTTCCACCGGTAAGTAATACACAATTCACACGGCAGCGTAAAGTCACCTTTAGCTTA